>CM076987.1:14746759-14759259 GCA_039105355.1 Benthosema pterotum
TGGGTAGCATCCTCCTGCCCAGCTTCCACGTCTCCATGCTGTCTGTGGACGACCACATCAGCAGGAAGTATGCTTTCAAGGTGAGAAACACACACACACACACACACACACACACACACACACACACACACACACACACACACACACACACACACAGTCTTTGAGTATAAGATGTGCAGTGTTCATTTCAGGTAGTTAGTGGACTAAGATTGAAGCATTCAGTCTACTAAATCTACAGTTTATTTACTGGTTCCCAAACACTGGGTAGGGATCCGTTGGCGAGTGGTGGAGACATTTCTACGGGTCCGGTCCCTTTATTATTTTGTTTACATTTAATGTTTTTAGTTGGGATGAATCATTTTTCACAGGTTTGGCAGTTTTTCTGCTGTCGTTTTACAGCGACTTACATTAAGTGGAAACATTGCAATACATCATACAGATTACAGTTTACAATTTAAGCATAATTTACATTGTAAATTCATGATTTATATTGGAAGCACTAAAACATTGTAATACATTAGACATCCATATAAGTCTCTGATGTGCTACTGTGGCGGAAGGGAGTGAGTCTATGGCTCTGATTGCAGAGTGGGAAGTGCATTCCATAGTTTTGGAGCCAGGAGGGAGAAGAGCTTGGGGCGAGTGGAGCGCCCCGCCAGTCCCTCCCTAACATCTAGTTTTATTTGTCGATGAAATTGCAGCATGACCAGTCATAGCTTTTTTTTTCATCATAATAGCATTTCACAGACATTTTCCATCATGTTTTCCTCCACATAATGAACGATGCTACAGTATGCCTATGATGTATAGCCTGTGAGCTAGACCAGGCAGATGCAGTCTAGAGGTTCATTCTCTGCACTATGTGGGCGATGTACTGTGTGTGCCAACCGACACGCTGCTGAAACTCCTGGTCTATTTAAGCTGTTTGTGCTTTGTTTATTCCCTCCAAACCCTGGCAACACCGCTGAGTTCTAATGCTTTCCCCCAAGGGTTTGGTCTTCCCCTGGGGTTGGCGTGTTTTCTAGAAATAATCTCTTTTTTGTGTGAAAAGCTCCCACATTTAGATCATTATTGTGATTTTTCACTGCATTACAGGGAAAATACCGCAAAATACCGATTGTAACGAGAGCACACACGCACACAAATTACCGATTGAAACGACAGCACACACATCAGCGCTACTGCTAGAGCAGTCTTGTTTACTTCCTCCCTTCCTCTCTATGGAATATCCTCGAATGGGTCCAAAATGGCGCCCTATGCCAGCGCTGTATTTCCATGATCTGATCAACAGGGCGGCGTCCTGAGTGTTAAAACAATGTCTTATCATAAAGGAAAACTATTGGAGAGATTTGTCTATCACATGTTATGCTTAGCTGTGATTGGACCACAGCAGTTAGGGGAGGGGCTTACTGGAAGCTCTGTTACTAGGAATATTTTAAGTCAGATGACTTTGTACTTACATTTTGAATGCCGGTCTCTTTTACTTGTAGTTACTATTACCATGGTATTTTATTTCTGTATTTCAGTATTGACTGTTCCTCGTCCCCTGCAGGCCACCCACCCCAACATGCGGACGTACTACTTCTGCACAGACACTGCCAAAGACATGGAGGCCTGGATGAAGGTGATGACAGACGCCGCCCTCGTCCACACCGAGCCAATCAGAAGGTCAGAACCACGCGGTGGGGGCGGGACACTTCACGCACCGCAAAATCAATCATTTTCACAGGGTGCCTATTGTGGTTTTGTTTTTTGTTTGGTTTAAAAAGTACAGTATTTCTTTCACAACATTTAAAAAAAATGAAATAAACAAAAAGGCTTGAAACCTGTAGCCTGGCTGAAGGCAGACCGAATCAGCTGTTGTCAGCAGATAGGTCTGGAATAGCTCAATTATACAACCATTTCCTACTCCAGAAAATCGGGGTGGCCAATCAGGGCACAGTATGTAATCATATTTGAATACTCTGTCCTGATTGGCCACTCCAATTTTCTGGAGTAGGAAATGGTTGTACCATTGAGCTATTCCAGACCATTTTGCTGACAGGCATTCTTTTACCAACAGCTGATTCGGTCTGGCTTCAGCCAGGCTATGAAACCTGATGGTATACCGTAATCCAACACAAAAAGCCATTTGTGTGGCATTTGTTGTTTTTTTCTTTATTCTCCACTTTCAAACTCTTTCGCACTTCACACGTTTTAATCCATCTAGAAGCTCAGATTGATTTGAGACTCAGCCTTGCGGAAAATAGGCCCTCGAGAAACGATTGATTTACCCAAAACGAAATGCAAAACGTCTGTTTAGCCAGACTTCGATTCGACCTTCAGTTGTTCAGGTGAGTTCGGTAACATTTTAATGGCTTCGGGGGGAAAAAATGGAAACAAAGGCAAGAAGCTTATGAAAACAAAGCTGTTATCAGTGCAAAATGGCCTTGTAAGATAATATGGCTGACATGTATTGACAGCAGTGTGGGTTGTTAGGGCTCCACATGTCCCTCTATGTATGACCCAGGAGGTGGATGGAGGTGGTAGACTCACTCCAAGGCAGCAGACAGATGGATACTCTGGTGGAGCACCTTAGCATGGGCAGGCCACCGTGCAATGTTGTTTTTGTTGACTAAGACTAATAATGAAGACGAAACCTTATTTGACTAAGGTTTTTGATATTTAGTCGACTAAGACTAGACTAAACAAAAAAGAATTTCAGAAAAATAAATAAATGGGACTAAAATTAGTGTTTTCAAAAGACTAAGACTAAATCATAAACTAAGACTAATAACATTTTGTTATTTTTTTCACTTACGTTTTTTTAACTGTTGAACAGTTATTTTTGTCACACCATCATTAAACATGGGTATATTTTACCCAATATAAAATATCTAAGAGAAAATATTTTTCATCACAACATATAGAACTACAGCAATCACTTTTGTTGCAGTGTGTACTTGTACTGTAGCTGTACATTTCTGTAAAAAAAGTGTCATTCATTCATTCATTCATTCATTCATTCATTCATTCATTCATTCATGCTAACAGCCGTTAGCATCGCCAGCCTCGTCTTGCTAGATATCCTTGCTAGATGTTCTTGTCAGGCATCCATTCTATCCATTTCTCTCCATCGCCTGTATCTTGATCCTTGTCCCTGATGGCCTTTTTGGTCGAAACAGCGTATATTACACATCTCAAAGCAGTCACCGAGTGCCTCTATGGAGGCAGCCATGTCACTCAGAAGTAAACAGAGATTGATCGGACTGCATCCTGTGCGCTGATCTAATTATGTCCCCTTCTGGTCGTAAACCTGGCTCTTTATGAGTTCCACCTTGTGAAACACCGGTGGCTGCTAACTACCATTATTAAAAAATACTGTTGGATTAAGAGTTAATATTTGTCTCCCTCCCTCTTCGCCAGACAAGACAAATTGAAGGTGGACCAACGAACGCCTCAGGAGCTGAACAACCTGCTGAATCACCACCACCGCTCTCTGACGCGTCCCGAGATCCAGAACAACGAGCGGAACCGCTCTGAGCCCCCCGCCTCCGCCCCACAGCGGCAGCACTCCCTGGGCCGTGCCGACGAGCGCAGCCGGTCCCTGCACAAAGACCCCACCGCCGCCACGGACAAGCACAACAACGGCAACCAGCAGCGGGAGTACTACACGCTGCAGCGGGACGGCGACAGGTACAGGAGGGGGTTCATTTGGTAGACTGTAAAAGCCCAAAAGTGCCCCGAAAGGGTCGAGGCGAGACGATTTCAGTGGTGGTCCGTGTTTCGCATTGATTCAAAAGAATTCGACTGGTTGCAAAGTGAAACTAACTGAAATTATACAAAAATACCTTTAGTTTTAGTTTTTTATAAAGCTTTACTGTACCATACTACCAGTTGGTATTATGAGAGTTTGATGTTTTTAAACATTACCTTTTTGAGTTTTTATTATATAAAACCTTTTGAATCCTATCCTATACTGAGCGCAAAAAAAATAAAATAACTAAAACTATAACTAAACTAAAACTAAGTGTTTTCACCAAAAGAAAAAACTAAATAAAAACTAGCAAACCTGCTCTAAAAACGAACTAAAACCAAGAAAATAAAATGTCAAAACGAACTTAAACTAAAATGAAAAATCCCAAAGTATTGTAACCTTGGTGACACACAGGTACTCGCTGAGGAAGGACGGCGTGAGCTACACGCTGCAGAAGGACGGCGAGCGCCTGCTGCTGCACAAGGACGGAGAGAAGTACACGCTGCGCCGGGACGGGGAGCGCTACGCGCTGCACCGGGACAGCGAGGTGCTGGCCATCCAGAGAGACCTGGAGAAGTACGCCGCCACGCAGAAAGCCTGCAGCGACGACTGGTAGGTCCAGCCCTGGTTGGTACCCCCACGGCCGACGGGGTTGTTATGAGGGGTTACGATCACCCCTACAATCTAGGTGCAAGTTCCTGTAGACAGCCCATTCATCCAAACAGCAACGTCCTATCTGATTATATTAACCCATTGTGTCCTATCTAGTTCTGAATAACATAATATTCAAAGATTTCACCACGTTTTCACGATTTTTCAAAAATAGCAGAGATACAAGCTCATAGCGCGCCACTCGGTGGCGCGCTATGAGCTTGTAGATCTGCTATTTTTCAATAGTTAAAACATAATGCTTAGAACACCAAAACGTGTTCAGTAGACTAAGGGTTAACCCATTTTGAAAGATTTGCGCCACTTTTTGGCCATTTTCAAAAAAAACATCAGATCTACAAGCTCATAGTGTGCCGCCAAGTGGCGCACTATGAGCTTGTAGATCTGATGTTTTTGGAAAACACAGGCAAAGATATCAACAGATAACAACAGAGATGTGTAGTAGTTTGTAGATCCTAATCCACCGCAGCATTCTGCAGACATACACTACAAGTTTTCTTTAAACAAATTGTGTTGTACTTCTCTATTCTTTTGCGGGTGGAAGGGGGCAACTTGGGAAAGTAATAAAGTAATATGTAACATAATACTCTTTGATTCAAGTAATAAAGTAAGTAAAGTAAAGATATTCCTCTACTATTTTCCTATTGGGTGATATTGCCCAACACCGTTCATGACTTGATGATGAATTATCGAACAAATACCTTGTAGTTGTGATTGATGAGTTAATGTCTTGGAACACATTTTTTGGAACACATAAATATAAATTACTTTTCTGTTTGCCTTTTGGCAAGAGACAGAAACTTTACAGATTGAAAGAGAAGTTTTCCATACAGCTGTGATGTTGGGGAGCGTGACTTTGTTTAAAGGGGAATGTCCTTAAAGAAGGCCCTTGAAGAAAAAATCATTAACATGGTGAAACACAACTTTATGATGCCATCAAGTTGTTTCACCCTGTGAAACTGGGTGCCCTAGGCATGCCTAGTCTGCCTAGTCTGCCTAGTGCCCCTGGTGTAATATCATTACACTAGTTTTGCTGGAAAGGGTAATACTATTCTAGTAATATGACATGTAATTTGTTACTGTCCAACGCTGGTGGTGACACTTCCGGTTTGCCCCTTCCGCAGCCCCAAGGACAAGTACACAGAGGAGAAGTACGCGCCGCAGAAGGACGGGGAGAAGTACCTCCTGACGAAGGACGGCGAGAAGTACGCTCTGCAGAAGGTGGGCGACCGCCACGCCCTCCCCAAGGACCCCCAACAACAACAACAACAACAACAACAACAGCCCATCATAAAGCACGTCCCGCAGAAGGAGGTGAAGCGGGCGCTGTCGCTGAGGGAGGAGCGCTGCTACGGCACGCTGCGGCACGAGCCGGAGTGCAAGCAGCACGGCGCCATCCACATGGTGGACAAGTACGGCACGGTGCGCGAGGTGAAGAAGTACAGCACGCTGCGCGAGGGCGGCAAGTACGCCACGCTGCGGGAGGGCTCCGACCGCTACGCCACGCTCTGCGACGGCGAGCGCTACGGCTTCCAGAGGGACCCCAGCCAGGAGAGGACCCTCACCAAGATCAACAGCATCAAGCTGCAGCCGGCCCAGGCCGCCGCCATCGCCGCCGCCGTCACCGCCTCTCGCCAGGGGCAGCAGCAGCAGCAGCAGCAGGCGGCCAAGGTGGCACCCGCCCAGGTGAACGGCGGCAGCGGCGGGGGAGCAACGACGGGGGAGCAACAGCTGCAGCAGGTGGCGGCAGACTGCTGCAGCCCTGGAGCGGAGGTTGAGGGAGGCAGAGTGTCGTCGGGGAAGGCCCAGGAGGGCCAGGACAGAGGGCTGTCCCGGACCAACTCCATGCAGCAGCTGGAGCACTGGGTCCGCACGCACAGGACGCGAGGGCCGGACGACGACGCCCGCAGGTAAGGCTGGTCGTCTGCTATAAAACCATTGCGAATGGCCAACAGTTGCGACCGTTGTTGCGACTGTTGCAAATCAGTTGAGACCGGTTAAGAACGGTCGACCAGTGGCCAACAGCCACGACCATTCTTTATCAGTCACTACTAAATCTAAGCCTTACCCCTAAACCGAAATATAAGCTCAGACTTGATTTTAGCCAATGTTTTATCCATTTCCAATTTTAGATGCGCGGGCAAAGACTTGCCACAGTTTTGCTCCCTTTACTGAGAAGGCAGACTGTCCGAATGACTTGTTACTGGTAACAAAACATTATTATACAATAAATACTGGTTCGTTTTTGGAACCAGACCTTCAAAATCTCTTCCAAATCCGTCATTAAGGCCTACTGTATGCAGTGGAAAAGCACGTATGTGACATTTACTTTTTTAAAATAATGCTCTATCGTATAGGAAAACTATTGGTGCAGAGGTTTGTCTATCACATGTTATGCTTAGCTGTGATTGACAGTTTGGGGATGGGTTTAGTAAAAGATGTATTGAAAGATTTAAAAAGTAAGACTGAGTGTAGAGTGTTTTTCTTTTCTCCTTTTTTTGATACCTCGTCATTTCCTCCGTCCTTGGCTCACGCTCACAAAAACTACCAATTCAAGGTCCTGTGAGGTGTGGAGTGGATAGAATTGGCCTGAATTGACTGAACGTGTGGGTTGTTGGCGCTCAGGGACATCCGTTGACAGTCAGCCAAGTGGTGCTGTTGTGTACAGAATGTGGAGGCATACCTTTGGTTCTCTAGTACTGTCCGGTCATATATACAGTACATATGAAGCTCTTTTCAAATAGTCTCTTCATCACAAATAGTAACGGCCTCTATGTGGAAGGTCACAGGAGTTTGACTGTATTTCAATACATGTAAAATTTAGCAACCAAAAAGCAGCTTGAATCTCCGTCGTATTAATAACAACTGTCATGGAATTCCCTTATCACAGGCAGAGCACAGGCGCTTGCGTGACCCTAGTTCTAGAAGATCATGAAATAGACAGATTCCGTCTTTCATCTCTTTTCTCGTCTTTTCCTAATTGCCGTCCCACTCCCCCTCTCTGCCGTGGCTCTGACAGAGCATGCCCAGAGGGAGAGGGAAACGCTCCCATCAACACGGATCTGCATCAGCGTCGGGAGCAAATGGTGGCGTTTAGGGCAGGGGTGGCGCCACTTTGAAGATGGAGAGCGCCAACACAGCTATAGACACACACACAAAAACGTTGTGACGGTTTTATAGCCACCGTGTCAATTTTGCATAACAGTCGCAACTGTTTTGCATAGCAGTTGTGACTGCATATTGAGGGTTAAGGTTAGGTTTACACATAGGTTTTACTGGTTACAGAGCGTATTGAAAGCTATTAAAAGGCAACTTTTATGTGATTTTACATTTGATTTTAAATTCTAGGTGGAGCCCATGTCAATATCGAATCACCAGGTTCAAAATCGTTTTTTTTTTTTTGTTTTTTTTTTAACTGGTGTTATCTGGCTGCACTGAAATGTATGAATGAACAAAATTTTCATCGTCTATATTGTTTAAAATTGCCTTAAAATGTTCTATACTTTAGAATTGTTTTAAAATATTGTAGTATAATAAAAGCTGAGTAATTTGGGGTGAAAACATGCAATATATCGATATATATCGAATTGAATCGCAGCATAATTAAGAACCACAATATACCAGTAAATTGATTCAGAACCATAAATATCGATGTTGTATCGAATCGTGAGGTAAGCGAATCGTCCCACCCCAAGTGCAAATGTATCATAGTTATCCATCTACTAAAATAAATTGAAGTAATTAAAGCAGGTCATGTTTGCATATTCATATATTAATCTCCGGGCTGCATCAAGTGAAGCTGGGGACCGCACCCCTCTCTCTCTCTCTCTCTCTCTCTCTCTCTCTCTCTCTCTCTCTCTCTCTCTCTCTCTCTCTCTCTCTCTCTCTCTCTCTCCCTCTCTCCCCCCCCCCTCTCTCTCTCTCTCTCTCTCTCTCTCTCTCTCTCTCTCTGTCTCTCTCTGTCTCTCTCTCTCTCTGTCTCTCTCTCTCTGTCTCTCTCTGTCTCTCTCTCTCTCTCTCTCTCTCTGTCTCTGTCTCTCTCTCTCTCTCTCTCTCTCTCTCTCTCTCCCAACATGAATAAGTCATAGCATTGGGCCTTTTAATGAGTGCAGAGCATGTGAAGCGAACGCTAAACCCCATGACTGCATTTGTCATCTTTATCTGTGACCGGGGGAACGTGGCTGTGTTTGCCATGTGGCTGATTTTTATCGCTATAGCCTCTCGTTGGAGCCGCTGTGGAGCGGTCACATTATTTATTATTTATAGATGGCTGCAACACTGAGAGCTGCAGGCAGGCCCATTCAGGGGCGAGCTCACTTGATCAACTCAGTCTTCTTTATATTATCACTACATTGTCTCAACCTTGCCTTGTGCTTTTTACCTTTGGCAGTTTGTTACTGGCACATTCCCTGACATTTGACTTCAAACACTTAACTGATGTATCATGCAACTATGCAGCATTGCCGTTCTTTTCTGTTTTGACTTGATATTGCTTGCATCCATATTTGGCCAATTACTCAGGAAACCCTAGAATCCCTCATAATGTATAATGCTTGTTTTTGTAGCACCACCACCTAGTAGTAACTAGTAACCCTAACCCTTCATGCTGAGTGCCAAGCAGGGAGGTATTGGGTCCCCTTTTTTCTTAGAGTCTTCTGTATGACCCAGCCAGAGAAAAAAAATATGACCTCCAAGTCTCAGGGCGGACATTATGAAGATCAGGCCCAGATTTAACATTTCCCAATTGGGGGGGGGGGGCAGGCGAAAATGGTATGGGGTCGGCTTCAGGAAGCTGCGCGCAAACCATTTTCGGTTACAGGACTTTTAATAGGCAAGTAAACATCAATGATAACATCAGTTGCTGTTGAAGTTGCAACAGGCACACAGCATGCATAAAGCTAAAGGTCTGACTGAGTTTTCTGTTTTTGAATGATGAAATGATGTTGGTTTAGTGGTGGCACAATTGACGTAGGTTAGTAGCATAGTGTTTCAAATCATTTTGGGGAGCATTTAGGGGGCATTGCCCCCCATGCTCATGCCTAGATCCGACCCTGATGTAGACTATGCACATGTGCTTGAGCGAAGTATCTCCATTTGCAGAGTGGTCAGTGTGCCCTTCCCAAGACTGCAGCCCTCATCTAACACGGCCCTGGGGTTTAGGCCACCCGGCCTGGTGGGGATCTGGCACAGAGCTTGCGTTTGTATTTCAATTTACAGTCTGCAAACTGAAACTGGCATACATTACCTATTTATAGAGGTGGATAATGTTAATCCGAAAGATAAAGTACTATCCTGTTGAGCTGGCTAATGCAGTGGTTTCTGTTAGCGGATGTGTTTTAATGAGTCTGTAGCCTTATGCATTTTAATTCCCCTTTGTTCCAACCTTGATACTTTCACACATACACACATATCTAAATTATAACCCCACCTCTCTCTCTCTCACACACGCACGCAGGCACACACCCACAGATTATTATGCTGATTTGCATTTGATTGTGGTTACGCTTATGCCACCTCCTCCCTCAGCACGTACACACTTGCACGTGCACACACACACACACACACACACACACACACACACACACACACACACACACACACACACACACACACACACACTCACTACCCTACCCAACACGGTACGTTGAGATAATTAAACCATTTCCCTTTGCCTCCTATCCTCTGCCAGGGCTTTGATGCTGCGGGTCGCGGTGAGTGCAGGTATTTTTCAGCGGGAGTCTCGGGGCGCTAGCCGCTGTTAATGAGTATTCTGGGGTGGTTATATGGCCGCCGGCCTGGAGGAGCAAGCAAGTATGAGTCAGTGAAGTGATGGTGCTGCTTATGAGGCCAGGGGCAGATCTAGGCATAGGCATGGGGGGGGAAATGCCCCCCTAAATGCCCCCCTAAATGCCCAGTCTGCCCCACCAGGCTGGGCTGCCCCACCACGGCTTCATCGCCCGTGTCGCTTCGCGCCACAGGCGCAAAGCGACACGGGCGATGAAGCCGCCCCCGTACCATTTTCTTCTGCCCCCCCCCCCCCCCCCCCCCCCCCCAATTGGGAAATGTTACATCCGCCCCTGTATGAGGCTGACATATCTGTTAACATTTGGTTTGGGAAAAAGTTACTCAGTTGTGGTTAAGTAAAAGTATCAATACTGGCCAAGTATTGTGCAGTTGCGTGCCAGTGTAAACTAAATGAATAAATAACCATGCACACGCACGCGTGCACATCACATGTACATCAGCTTCTTTTTCTTTCAAAATTGATTTTTTTTGGACATGCTCTAGTCTGACTGTGCTATTAAACATGAAATTAACATGAAATTCTACTTTTTTAATTTTTGTGTGTTTTTAATTAATGTGTGTGTGTTCTTGCGTGCTCCCATGTGTGTTGTCTATCCCCACAAAGTTTGAACAATAAGTCTGTCGCATCATTAGGAGCTTTAATGGAAATTGCTTGCAGGAACAGCTTATTGGATTTTGGCCTCATAATGATGTCCTCAATGCACCCTAAACCCTCAATGACTCAACCTCAGTCAGAAACAGTCACTGTGATGACGTGGGTGTCTTTTGTCTGCTTTTCAGCCTGCTCTGCCTCTTACCCAGTCCAAAGACCGCCATTCATGACGTGAATGGCGAACGGGCCGTGTTCAGTGTTATTCTATACGCCACGGCCCTGGCCGCGGCATTCGGTCAAAACCGGATTTGTGATGACGTCCTGGAGTTTCTGATGTCTTGACTGAGTCCCGGAAGAGACGTTTAGCCCTAGTTCTTTTACCCACGGCAAGCGAAATTCAGGTCCTATTGTGGGTAGGAGGCTAAGTAGGAGTATTCAGAAATGCGTTGGACTCAGATATTCAATCCGGCTTTAATGACTTTAAAACCCTTGTTCTTTAATAATAGTACAACATAAACATTACAGAGACGGTAGTCGTGACTGAACGATACTTTAAAACAGTCGTGTTACATACTGTATGTACCTAAAATAGCTCTTATTTGCGCCGTTCTCGTTGAAAGCAGTGTATTCCCAACTGCAGTTAGGACTCAGAGGCTCTGTATAGTCACGTGACGACTGGCTGCTCCGTTCTGGTTTCTGACCCCTAATTATCCGAATTCTCCCACTATAAGGCTCATGGTAGGCCTACAGGTAGGCGGGGAGTGAGTTAATGTCCTACCATTGATAAAACGTTCAGTCAAAAGCGGAGAACTCTCCTCTCTCTGCACAATTATGACTCAACTCTGTTTACTTCATGGGAACCCATCAGTTTTCTTCCCCCGATGTCGTGTAACTTGTCTTTACTCTATGTCAGGGGTTTTCAACCAGTGGTCCTTCCTTGTGAGGGTTCCTGGTGGTCCACAGCTAAGTTGGTTAACCAGATGTAACTCTTGAGAACGTAAAAATGAATCCAAATGGACCCTTGCGGGTCCATTTGGATTCATTTTTACACTCTCAAGAGTTAAACTAATCATCATCTTAATTAGCCCAAGTCTACACAACTAGAAGATTAATCGTCATTTTGGTCTGTAGGTTTTTCCTGTTCTTTTTCCCAAATCCAGCCTGGAATTGTGGTCAAAAGAGAAATCTTTAGTTTTGGCATCTGTGGCGGCTAAAATGTCCTCAAATGGTGGTCCTTGGCTCGAATGCCAAATAAATGGTGGGCCCTGGTATCAAAAAGGTTGAAAACCCCTGCTCTATGTCTTTGCCTCCTGTCCTATGCAGTGTCACCTCGTACCAGACGTTGCCCAGGAACATGCCCAGCCACCGGCCCAGCATC
Source organism: Benthosema pterotum (assembly GCA_039105355.1). Lineage (NCBI taxonomy): Eukaryota > Metazoa > Chordata > Actinopteri > Myctophiformes > Myctophidae > Benthosema > Benthosema pterotum. The sequence goes on from CM076987.1 coordinate 14,758,940, forward strand.
GTGCCTCGCTACCCGGAGGGCTACCGCACGCTGCCCCGGAACAGCATGATGCCGCGGCCGGACAGCGTGTGCAGCGTGGCCGGCTCGGCGTACGACCGCGCCCTGCGGCCCGCCTCCACCGTCAACACCCCCGGGTCGGCGGTGGTGGCGGGCGGTGACGGCTCCGCCGCCACGCTCAGCGCAGCGGAGAAGAGGCGGTCGATGAGAGACGACACCATGTGGCAGCTGTACGAGTGGCAGCAGAGACAGGCCTTCTCCAGGCAGAGTCTGGCACTGCCTTCAGGTATGGAGATGTTATGCAGTGTACAGTACAGCCATTA
>CM076987.1:14761759-14871759 GCA_039105355.1 Benthosema pterotum
AAGATTAATGGTCATGGACAGAAGCAAAGGAATTCTTTAGTTTGGTGGGGGGGGCGGTCTGTGGGGCTAAAATGTCCTCAAATGGTGGTCTGTGGCTCAAATGCTGAATAAATGGTGGGCCCTGGGATGAAAAAGGTTGAAAACCCCTGGATTAAACCATGAAAACACATCTAGGGCATCCCATTAATCACAGGCAAAGTGTTCTACAATCCAGTAACTTGTGTAACTCGCAAATGCGAGTCAAAGTCATGGGTGACTTTAACTAGTCCACAGGTTAGTCAGGTAGTGGCGGTGTTGTCGGATTAATGCCTGTCGGATCCAACATATGCACCCCGTGGGGTGGGGGAGCGCCGCGGGGCCTGCTCATGTGTCAATGTGTATGTGTCTTTGGTTTTTTCGTGTGCAACGCCTGCTCGCACGCGTACGTGTGTGTGTGTGGGTGTGTGCGTGCGCTACCTTGCGCACACGCACGGCCCACCAGCTTTGTCTGGCATTAGCCAAGGGTTGATGGATGGAACGTGGATGGGTGGGCGTGCATGGGTGTGCTCGGCGGAGGTGTGTGTTGTACGCGTGGGCACAGTGGTGATCAATCATTTCGCAGTGGGTGGGAGTGTGTGTGCGTGTCTGCATGGCTATTATATTACTTGTGAGGTTATGAACGTCCCCAATAGTATAGAAGAAAGTGAGAAATGGACATGAGTACCCCTCTTGGGTTTTAGGATTAGACATTGTAGATGTTTAGTTAAGGTTGGAGTAGTGCCTGATTTACAGTGCTTGGTCATTCATCTATACCAGCTCCACACCCCTGGGTGCTACTGCCTATAGTTATTTTTTTTTATTTATATAGCCAAACCTGTTTTGAAAGAATATGTTAAGAGTATATTTAGTATTTTGTATTATAATTGAACAAGCCCTCCTCTGTGCTCACTAAAAGCAAACGCCACCTTGTGGCTTATTGAAAAACACATTGGTGTAGTGTATAATTTCATTATTAGAAAGAGCATAGACAATGTTTCAGTTTGTGGTTTTTAATTTGTGATAAAAGCTAGAAGGGATGAAGAATGATATCTGCATCTCTTTTTGTTTTGATTACTGTTCTTTTTATTTTATATTTTTTATTTATGTTATTGTATGAGTGGGCTTCGCTGTAGTGAGGACTAATGGGGAACCGTAATAAACAAATAAACTGCATATCTAGGTCTAGATTCTAGGGGTTGGACTACTAGTAGGAGTGTTTATCCAAAGATAGATAAAATGGGGGCTAAAATATAAGGGGATAGCGCTATATGTACAGAACTAAAATCAGAATCCTAAAATGTTTGTCCTCAATAGTATAGATATACAACTGTGCGTTTGTGTGTATGTGTGTGCTTGTGGGCGTGCGTGTGTGTACGCATGTACCTGTGCACTACGTCAGTGGTTTTCAACCAGTGGTCAGGGGACCACCAGTGGTCCTTGAGAGGGTTCCAGGTGGTCCCCAGCAAAATGATGGAGAGCTGGTTAACCAGATGTAACTCTTTGAGAGCGTAAAAATGATACCAAATGTTTACACTCTCAAGAGTTAAAATATTCCTCATCTGAATTAGCCCAACTTAGTCTACAAAACTAGAGAATGTAGAAGATTAATGGTCATTTTGAGCTGTATGTTAGGCTGTTTTGTTTCCCAAATCCAGCCTGGTAGTTTGGACAGAAGCAAAATAAATCTTTAGTTTTGAGGGTATGAGGGGCTAAAATGTGTGGTCTGTAGCTCCAATGCTGAATAAATAGTGGGCCCTGGTATGAAAAAGGTTGAAAACCACTGCACTACGTCCATCCTCACCCAGCCTGAGGTGTCAGTGGTGCAGCGATCCATTCAGCAGAGTGTGCATCTCAGTGGATGCACTGTGTTGTTCGCTGCTCATCTCTGCTTCTCCCAGTCAGTCTCCCTTGCACCTTGAATTAATGGCCCAACCCCAGCCCCCCTCCCCAACGCAGCGACGGCCCCTGCTTGATTTTTGTGTGATCTGCTCATAAACGAAGGAATTCATTCCATAACAATCCAGCGATTAAGAAACATCAAAGATGACATGACGCATGATGCATTGATGCAAGGTTTTGCAGATGATATATTTGTGTGGCATTCAGGATTCCAATAATTTGTTTTACAGCTTTCTTTTTTACGGTGCAGTGCCGCATGAGTGTCACATTAATTGCTCGCTTGCTGCCTCCCTATTCATGTTCTGTAACGTTGGAGTACGAAGGGTGACCAGATCCACACTGTTCGTTTGAGGGGACAGATGTGTTACATGTGTGGGACAAGTGGGGAAACGTTGCAGGGCAATACGCGGGTTCTTGAATTACCGGTATTAACATCTTGATGTCATATTCAAAAAATAATTCAGTATTTCAAATCAAATATAGAAAAAAAATGTTGATCTACGAGCTCAAAGCGCATTGCGATGTGACACGTCTTTAACTTGTATATCAACACAGACTTAAAAACACATCTATAGCAGGAAAACAAACATCGGAAAGCCAGATATTATGGCATTTGAACACTGATTCAGTCAGTCACAAAGTGGGACAGTTGGGGCTCAATTTGTGGGACACTTAGAAAGTCTTGGAAATGAGGGACTGTCCCACTAAAGAGAGGGATATCTGGTCACCCTAAAGAGTATGTGGTTTTTGGTGTGTGGAATCTTAACCAATGCCATATTATGATTTTTGCATGAGGCGCCATTGGGCCTGTCTTCCTGGAGTTGTTTGGTATTTGACAGTTGGAGACACATTTGGCAAGTGGATAACTGGGTTATTGCACCTGTGTGATCATGTTGCCTGCCTTCGCTCTCTCTCTCACACCAGCCCTTATCTTTTTTTTCCCTTTAACCCCTTTCGTCTCTCTCTCTCTTAAAGCCTCTTCCCTCCTCGCTTGCCTTTCTATTCTGTCTTTTATCCTTCCACATTATTTTCTGATATCTTCTCTCCTTCCTCTGTGCGTCTTCTGTAGACTGAGGTTCTTTCGCATCACCTCCAGAGGAACCTTGTTTACCTGGAGAGCCAGGTGAGATTCTCTGTAAAAATACTGTTCTGCGTGTTTGTATCCCTACCTCAGAGGTCCCCGACCCTATCTGGTACAAAAGTGTTGTGTGGCACATCACATGTGGAGAGCCGCTGCCCTGCACTGCTTACAAAGGACCACGATCTAAATGGAACGTTGACAAAACTGTTGAGAAGCCCTGGAGTGAATAGTGTTGGAATTACTTTAGTAAGGAGTGATAGTTATACTGCTCTGAAAACGCAGCCTATTACTTCAATATATTCAATATATTATTAAAGTAACTACTTTACAGTAAATGGTAGGCTAAATAAATGGTGCATTTATATAGTGCCTTGGCTTTATCCAAGACACTTGGATTGTGCAACACATTCACCCATTGGCACACACAGTCATACACTCATGACGTTTGAAACCATGCAAGGCACAGCCAGTACATCATGGAGCAATTAGGGGCTTAGATGTCTTGCTCAGAGACACATCAACACTAACCCGGGAGCCTGGGGTTCGAACCGGCAACTTTGTGGTTACCATCCAGTGACTGTACCCCTGAGCCACTGCCACATACCCGGCTGCCCATATTATGCTTTTTCCTGTCATAGTCTCAACTTCTGCCATGCTTACATACAGTAGCATACAGTCATCGGTTTGACAGAAATGCATTCAGATTGACGCCCGTTCCAGCCTGCAGTGGAACCGTTTCTGGTCTTATTGTGTGGATTCCTCTTGTTATGTGTCTGTGTTTCAGCTCCATCATGGTCTCTATCTTTATTCACTCGTGTACGGTTTAATGAAAGCTACAGTTTGAAGCTGTGGGCCTGCTGCTGTGGGTTCTTAGATTGATTGTGATTCATTAGATTGTCATTTCTAGACACCAGATTGTAGAGTGTCTCACACTCGATTCTAGAGTGGCTCACACTAGATTCTAGAATGTCTCACACTGGATTCTAGAGTGTCTCACACTAGATTCTATTTTATGTCACCAGATTCTAGTTTGACACTAGATTCAAGTTTATGACACCAGAATCTAGTTTCCGACACTATATTATAGTTTCTGACACTAGATTCTAGTTTATGACTTTAGATTCTAGTTTGACAGATTTTCTAGTTTCCTGTGTCCTTGAATGCCCCCTCTCCCAAAACCTACCACCACCAACTAAAATCACTAAAACTAAAGAAAGCAGCAAATGAAAATAAATCCAAACACACCTTTTACTTTGTCTAATAACGAGCTAAAACTAAAGGTGTGGTAAGTTTATCTATTATATGTATGGTAGAGTTACCGTAAGTATGTTAACACAATATACACAATGGTTGTACCCGTCTCTCTGCTCGGTCGGTTGCAATTCAAAATTCAATTTCTCCCCTTATACTGTAGCAAGCAGGGCGCAGGCTCTATTAGCTCCTTGGTAAATTATTCCGGCACTTGTGGCAGCGAGGTTCAAATCCAGGGCAGGGTACAGACAAGTCACAGAGGATAGCTTTGCACGCTCATTAATGCTATTTGGGCACAGCCGAGGCGGATGCAGCGGAGGTTGTCTGTCTGTCTGTCTCGCTGTCGGAGGGGGAGGAAAAAACCTGCTGCTGCTGTGATTATGCATGATGGCGGCAGAACTGTGTGTGCAGACAGACTGCAGAGGGAAGAGGGAAGTTTCACGCAAGATAAATCCGTTTTGACGGCGCTGCTCAGCAAGGCACACGCCGACCGCCGGCTCAGACCTGTGATGTAATGGCTGTCGTCACTGTAACGGCTGGCGTACTGCTGCAATTTATAAACTAACTCTGTTACAAGTGAAAGTCCAAAATTAGAGTGAAGAGGAGTAAAACTCGCATCAGCATCCAAATGTATACTTAAAGTGCCCAAAGTGAAGGTAATCATGCAGAATGTCTCATTTCAACATCATGATGGAAATAGATATATAGTGGTTAAAGGACCACTTTGCCACTTATCAACGTATCTTCATATAATAGGTCCTCACTGATGTACACAATGTATGAATGAATGGACCATTGTAAGCGCTTTGAGTATACACGCTGTGCATAGAAAAGCGCTATAAAAATGCAATCCATTATTATTATTATTATTACAGGATACATGTAAAATACCACTCATTTTTTGTAGTACCGGTACTCGTGTGTACTTGGTTTGTGTTCTCACAGGAGCGTCGTGTCCCCCATGCACATCATTGATGGGGAATTCAAGCTAATAGAAACGGCAGGCTTTCTATACCTGAAAAGTTGCAATGCGCTTAATGGAAACCATCATGTTTTCACAAAAAGTATTGTTTAAAAAAATAAATCTGCCGAACGATGATGCAGGTGGAAGAGGGGTTTCGGAAACTGAACTGCCCACAGCCCTCCTGTGAGACACAGAAGTGCATTGACATTAATGAATTCTACCAAGAGAAGTCACATGTGTGTGCCTTCCCTTCCTGCATGGCGGGTTTCGAGGTCCTGTTAAAAATGGACGGCACCATCCCTCGCGGCGAGTAAATAAGGCTTCTTAAAGGCTATATGCCGTAATCCCTAACCCAGGCATCTAAATGGGCTGTTTATTTTTGGCCCGGAGGTTAGAATCCTGATGCATTATTCAGTGCAAACAGCGAATGGCTGCAGAAACAGACGGATTAAGCTTGCTTCATGCAACCATATGCCACACGCTGTTGGCTTATAGTGCGATTTTCGGCGGCATAAAGTTTATTCAATCACAATTATGTTGAGCTCACTATCAGTCTGGGTTTTTTGCACGTGGGTTCAAGTGAAGTTCATTGGCTTTGTATAGGAAGGGGGACATTTATCAAATATCTACATATTAAATGAAGTAATTTAAATAGTGCCTGGGGTACACAAAAAGCCTTGGTGGACATTAAAATGATGCGTTTAAAATGTGAAATTCCCACTGCTACAGGCTGTCTATATGGGTATGAAAGAGAAAGGCTGTTGGATGCAAAACAGTTTAGTGAGGTTCTTTTCATTTAATTGTGATTAACATTTTGTTTTGTTTTTTCTATTTAATCGGCAAAGACTTGTTCCAGGAATGCATAAGGCCAAATTAATATACCTTATGGGTATATATGAATGTATTTATTTGGGTAGAAACGCAGCTCAATCATGCAGCGCTTTGGCAGGTTGAAAAATCTGTTCCGTTCTGGCGGTTAACTGTGGGATATTGCCATTCCTTTTATCAACAGGCCCATCTGTCATTTTGACAATGGAAGCACTATTATCAAGATTGATTCTCCGCAGAGGAGCATCCTTTGATATACTGCACATAAAGTTAAGCTTTTAGTAGCCATTTTGACATCGGCGGACCCTGAATGCTGACTCTTAGTTTTCCCTTTGGTGCACTTCGTCATGATGGATGAGTTTGGTCATCATTATTAATCGCATTCATTATAATCTATAAACAAAGATGGATGGCTGTCGTTCTAGACCCTGTTGAAAGAGTTAGACGTTTGCTTTACCTGTGCTTATGGATCCATGAAAGTTGGTCATGAACTGTAGTAAAATTCTCAGTAAAAGTTTTATTACTAATTATTAACGTTGAACACCCAGGCTTTCATTTTTCGTCCGCGTTGTGCGGAAAGGGAAAGCCTGGACTAAATCGTTAGCCTAGAAGTGGGAGGAGTCAACCTTTCGGGGTGGGCGTCGCTTCAAATGACGTGACGCAGCACAGCAGTGGAGGGGCGGAAAGGGGGAGTGGCCGGGGATGACGTCACGTCGGTGAGATCAAATCAGATCTACCGGCCTGGCTGTGCTGGTCCCCGCGCCTCTAGCCCATAATGATTTAAAGTTAGGTCAGTCTATTTCAACCAGTGGTCCGGGGACAACCAGTGGTCCCTGAGAGGATACCAGGTGGTCTCTCTCTCTCTCTCTCTCTCTCTCTCTCTCTCTCTCTCTCTCTCTCTCTCTCTCTCTCTCTCTCTCTCTCTCTCTCTGTCATTTTTCTTCCCTGAGGGACTCCTCAGCTCAACAAAGCCATGGGGTTTGATTTAAGCAGGTATAGCGCCGCCCATGTGGCTTACCCACTGTGTTACTATAGTTCTCTTGTGTCCCTCTTTTCCTTGGCGCTCCGCCAGACGAAGGAGAACGAGCCTCTAATCTTCATGATTCACACTATGATCGAGAACTCAGCCCCACGACCGCAACTCTACCACCAAGTAAGGTCCCTGGCCAGGAGGAGGTGCACACGGACCCCCGTTCAGCTTTACAGCAGACTGTCCAAGAAACATTGAGAAAAATAACAAAAATACAGACTATAATTGACCTATAATTATGTTACCAAGTGAGATGATCCAAGGTACCCCTGGCTGATAAGACAAATATGCCTTAAAACACTATACTTGCCTTCTATAACTAAAACATACAGATAAGAAACACCAATATCTTCTTTCCTTCCTGAATAGAGAATCTTCCACTCAGTAGGGACTGCTCCTGTTGCATGTTAATGATGTCATTATGTCCAGCCTTATAGGATATATGGAATGCACCTGCTAATACAAATATTTAAAATATTGCTTTGATGCTCATTAAATATAGAAAGTATTACATTGTTGTTTTTGTTAGCATATGCATTTCACACATTCCATAGAGCTGCATCACACATGGACATATGACATCATCAATCTGTGACAGGAGCAGTCCCTACTGAGTGAAAGATTTGCTGTTCATCAAAGAAATAAATAAACCCATTTGCTCATTTTAGTTACAGAGGGCAAGTGTAACCTTTAAGGCATATTTGTCTTATTAGCCACAGATCCTTTTTAACAAAGGGTTGCAGTACGTCCTGGTACCCTTATTTTGGCAATATTAAGGTAGTTGTTGTTGACAGTTGACTGCGTGTGAAGCTGAATCAAGCCCCTACCTCATTCCTGGGGGGGCTGAGGGTCTATCTGCACCACCACCCTCCTGTACCCTACCACCACCACCACCACCACCTTGCCCACCTCCTCATCAACACCTCCCGTGTCTTCATATCACCCTGGATGCAGTCAGCCGCTTCCCTCCCGGTGTCATCACAACATGTGCTCATCGTGTTCCAACCAGTGTTGCCAACTACCCGTAAAGGAAGTAGCTAGTGTCTCTTTGAAAAGACTTTAGAAGTCACTCGGCAAGCGACTTTTTACCGTCCCTAGCGACTTTTAGACGCCCTTGTTTAAAGAAATGCATTTCCAACTCCTGTCTGTCCATATTCGTCTCGAGTACTTAGTTTCTTACCTCTCAATGTCGCAACTCTGACACTAGATGGCTCAAACAGCAAATGGAGAGATATGATTGGTCCCCAAATCACCAGGGAGAAGTCCCTAGTTGCCCCCAGAAGCTTTTTACTAATTACATCGCTAGGGGGGTCTGGAAAGAAGTAAATATAGTGACAAATCCGCCAAGTTGGCAACACTGGTACCAACCCCTAGACACAAAAATGTCAACCTAAATGAACTATCTATGTATTTGTCCGCCGGGCCTCATCTCAAAATATGTTGTTCCAGGAAGTAAAGATTTGAGTTGTGCTTGCTTTTAAAGTTAAAGCATTTTAAACATTTTCTACGGTTGTTCTACAAGCTCATAGTGCAGTCTGAAGTGACACGCTGTGAGCTTGTATATCTGCTATTTTTTTGTAAGAGCCATATAATATAATACAGACATTTTCCTGTTCTTAATAGGTTAATTTGCAGTGGTGGAAGAAGTACTTTTTAACATGAGTAAACAATATAAAACTCTCATGTTAGTGTAGAAGTATTGCCAAAACAAAAAAAAATGCCTGTGTAAAGTAAGTACTGGTACCTTACATCGTACTCACATGGTACTTTCATTAAATTCACTTAAGTGACTTTCCACCACTGTTAATTTGCCTTGTTGTTAATGTAGTTGGTGTTGTACTTGTACATTGCATTCCATTGCCTCCTGTTGTTGGAAGTGTTACTTTTGGTTTCATATAGAAACGTCCTGTACTCTGTCCAGTCCGGTGTCCACTGGTAGAGGTTTAGGTTGTACACCTTGCCGATAAGGCGATTTCCTGAAATCGTCTCTCTTTGACATAACATTGCGTAAACAAAGGCAAACAAAGCAAATTTGAAAATCTGTTTCTTTTGTGTTTTTACTGTGCGTCTTTGTTGCTATATGAAAGATTGCTTGACTTCATTTTGGAATATACAGTATGTTTTGAATCAACGGCTCTAACCATTGAAGACTATCTGAACAATATTATTACAACCCAAACCTCTAACCCAAATTGTCATTTTGTTGTATAACTTTGACAGTGTGCAAATGTACCCAAATTACATTTATACACTCTTGAGTTACAACTGATCCACAGTGAGGATGTATTCCTGTTGGATGTCATTGTTTCTACCAGCCCAGTAGGCCTAAATGTCCTCCACATTCTCTTGTTTTTAGACGTTTCATCTGCTCTCTAAATGATGGAAATCTGTCTGCATTGGCAGTTTTCACTGAGTGCTCTTTGCTCACATTGCTGTCACAAAGCAGGATGATTTTTTGAAACAACTCCAGCGGGGGACTAGTCAGCCGTCATCAGCCTTTGCAATGCATATTGCCCCAGGCAGATTAAGTCTGGCCTGCCTCTCCATTTTGGCTTCACGGCCGAAGTGGTGAGGAGCCAACCAGATTTGTCTGGAACCTGCAGGCTAGAACCAACCAGGGTCCAGTATGCAAAAATGGGACAGAACATTGTGGGGGGAAAAAACGAATGCAGCACAAGGATTTTTTCTTTATTCAGCTGCGGGCGAGGTTTTGTAATTCAGATGTCAAAAGAGTTTGTGTGTGTGTGCGCGTGCGTGCACGTGCACGGCTGCACGTGTGTGAGTGTGTGTGAGTGTGAGAGAGAGGTCAATCTACAGTAGATTCTAGTTTTAGTCTGGTTCTCTTGTTTTTGTTTGTTTCATTTTGTGCCGTAGTACTATGAAACAACTTGTTCTGTTTTTTCAAAGAAAGGAACTATCTGGTGCACCTGTCTGGTGTTGATTTTTTCCCTTCCTAAAATAACGCTCTTGTTTGTCATATATACTGTATATCAGAGGTTTTCAACCTGTTGGGGGGTCTGTGGGGCTAAAATGTCCTCAAATGGTGGTCCGTGGCTCAAATGCTATATAAATGGTGGGCCCTGGGATGAAAAAGGTTGAAAACCCCTGCTGTATATATGCATTTCAACGTTGTGACTGTGTCCGTGGTGCGTGTTTCAGGTCAGCCCGGAGGACTACAGGGACGCCTCCGCCTCATTCCCACAGCGCACAGAGGAAGTGGACGTGGATGTAAGACCAGTGCTCATTTGGAGCACTTCTTAGCCATATAGTCTTCTGTGTTAAATTGCATTTAGTTTTAGTCTGTCTATCTAGTTGTATAACTGTGTGTGCGTGTGTGTGTTCGTGTTCAGACCAAGTTGAGCAGACTGTGCGAGCAGGACAAGTCAGTGAGGACACAGGAAGAGAAACTACAGCAGCTACACAGAGAGAAGGTACAGGATGCCTCCATTCTCTCTCTGTCTCTCTCCCCTCTTCTCTCTGTCTCTCTCCCCTCTTCTCTCTCTGTCTCTCTCCCCTCTATCTCTCTCCCTCTTCTCTGTCGCTCTGTCTCTCTCCCCTCTTCTCTCTCTCTCTCTTCCTCTCTCGCCTCTTCTCTCTGTCCCTACTTCATGTCTTCACTTGAAACTTAATAGAGGCAAAAAAAAAGCCCCAAACTTTTCAATCTAAACCGAGAGACAGCGCTCTCAGGTGGTGAATGGCTGTAAAGTGTCCTAGCCTTGGGTGGACACTGGGGAGAGGGCAGGGCTTATTGAAAGGTCTATTGGTTCCCATCTCATGCAGCAGTGAGAGTCTTTGGTATGTCCTGGCCAGGAATCGAACCCTGACCTCAGTTTCAGGGCAGTTTAACCACAAGGCAAGTGTCTGGTCTTTGCCGTCGCAAAGTGATTTCTCCCCTCCCTGCCTAAAAATGCCTCTCTTGTTGTTCCACAGCACACGCTGGAGACGGCGCTGCTGTCTGCCAGCCAGGAGCTGAGTGAGCAGAACGCTGCCAACCCCAACACCACCAACAACACCAACACCTCCACCACCACCACCTCCTGCTCCGCCGCCATGCAGAGCCTCCTGCAGCAGAGAGACGTCTTGCAGAGCGGCCTGCTCAGCACCTGCAGAGAGCTCACCAGAGTCACTACGGTGAGAAATACACACAAACACACATGCTGTACAGTGTACACACACACCAGGGTTTACTAGAGCTCTTGACAGATCAGCACAGAATCTGAAATTTACCCGATATTCAGGACTTCCGAGACCTGTACGACCCTGGAGTGGCCTTGTTTACTTCCTCCCTTCTTTTCTGTGGAAAATCCCCGGATGTTTCTATAGTGGGCTCCCTATCGTAGCACGGTGTAGTACTATAATATCAGTGCTTATCACGTCTTATGAATTAAGTCAAAACTTGCAGGTTGCAAAGTTGTTGGCTGTTTTGAGTGGTTAAACAGCTCCAAGTTTTGACCTGATACTTAAGAAACTTATAATAGGACTCTTTAGAGTGTTAAGCACCTTATATTGTAAATGTGTTCTGGTGGTATTTAAGCACATTCAGGGATTGACACTAAGGTCTCGGAGCCACTTGCCCATCGGGCAAGTGCAAGTCAGGTTCTACTTGCCCTCAGGTCATGGGCACTTGCCCCCCAAAAATATATTGTAAATTTTGCAGATGTAACTCTTGAGAACGTAAAAATGAAACCAAATGGACCCTTGCGGGTCCATTTGGTTTCATTTTTACACTCTCAAAAGTTAAAATTCATCATCTTAATTAGCCCAGGTCTACACAACTAGAGAATGTAGAAGATTAATGGTCATTTTGATCTGTATGTTAATTTGCCTGTTTTGTTTCCCAAATCCAGCCTGGAATTGTGGATAGCTAGAAAGCAGGGAAAGACACAGGCAGAGTGCAATGACTGCCTTCAAGACAAATTTTTTCTTGTGTTGTGTTATAGTGCACTAAGTTGCACACTTGCCCGATCGGGCAACCAGGTAGCAGTCTTCACTTGCCCCACCATTTTTTTTTTACTTGCCCGGGCAAGCGGGCAAGTGTTAGTGTCAAGCCCTGACATTATATCATGTGCTCAAATACCACCAGAAACACATTTACAATATATATTGTAACTGTGTTCTGGTGGTATTTAAGCACCTTATATTGTAAATGTGTTCTGGTGGTATTTAAGCACATTATATTGTAAATGTTGCTCTGCTGGCGGCAGGAGTTGGAGCGTTCCTGGAGAGAATACGATAAGCTGGAGACAGACGTCACACTGGCCAAGACCAACCTCCTGGAGCAGCTGGAAGCCCTGGGGAGCCCACAGGTACACACACACACACACACACACACACACACACACACACACACACACACACACACACACACACACACACGCACACGCACACGCACACGCACACGCACACGCACACACACACACACACACACACACACACACACACACACACACACACACAGTGTTGCCGACTTGGCGGATTTGCCACCCTATTTAAATTCTTTCCAGACCGCCCCTAAGACTTAATTAGTGAAAAACGTCTGGCGACAAATCTCGGGACTTCTTCCTGGTGATTTGGGTACTAATTAGGGGTGGGACAATTAACGAAAAAACCCGAACCGTTCAATACGGGGTCCAAGGTTCAATACGCACTAATGAACCGCAATATTTCGGTTCAGACAGACACATTTCCTTAATTATAGTAAGGAATGTCCTTATTAATAAAGCAGATATTGTCTTGTAAACTAAACTAATTTAACTTTGTTGCCTGTCTACAATGCTGCATGTCTGCATGCTACCTGCCTGATACTTACCTGAAACGTGCATTCATTTTATTAGCCTAGGTATTTTATATTTCCCTTGAAAATAGCCTAATAATGAGGCACCAATAGCAATATACATTTTTTTCTTCTGTAAATAATGAAAGGAATAAGACAGGCCTTCTGAATAGAGATTATTTTTAGTCTAATACCTTAACATTTGAGTTTACAATACAAGGTTGTTTAATGTTTTTGAAAATCTTGAAAAAGGACATTTTTTCATTTTATTTATTTTTAAAAACAAAATGTACCGAAGCCGAACCGAAACCGTGGCCCCCATACCGAGGTACGAACCGAACCGTGGGATAAGTGACCGTCCCACCCCTAGTACTAATCAGTGAAAGTCGCCTGGGAATAAAACCCTTGTTTTTCTTTTCATTGTCCTCTCTCCGTCTCCATTTGCTGTTGGAGTAGGATAGCAGGAGGAGCTTTCTCGGTCTCCTCAGTGAGTCAATGACACTCACAAATGTGCACGTTGCAAGCCATCCTTTGTCAGATTTGCGACATTGTGGGGTCAGAAACTGAGCGCTCGAGCTGGATAGGGACAGACTGGAGTTGGAAACACAATGTTTTGAACGTGGCCGCCTAAAGTCGCTAGGGACGGCAAAAAGTTGCTAGGGGGCGGCGTGCGCTTCGCGTGCGCAAGACCTACCCCTACTCCAAGAGACTGTTCAAAGAGCCACTAGCTACTTCCTTTACTGGGGAGTTGGCAACACTAAACATGCTAATAGACTAAAACAGTGGTTTTCAACCAGTGGTCTGGGGACCACCAGTTGTCCTTGAGAGGGTTCCAGATGTTTCCCAGGGCCAAAAGATGGAAAGTTGGTTAACCTGGTGTAACTCTTTAAGAGCTCTTTGAAACCAAAGAGGCCCTTGCAGTTCCATTTGGTTTCATGTTTACACTCTCAAGAGTTAGAATATTCATCATCTGAATTAGCCCAAGGCTACAGAACTAGAGAAGGTAGAAGATATTTTGATCTGTATGTTGTTTGACTATTTTGTTTCCCAGATCCAGCCTGGTATTGTGGACAAAAGCAAAATAAATCTTTAGTTTTGGCGTCTGTGGAGATAAAATGTCATCAAATTGTGGTCTGTGGCTCAATGCTGATTAAATAGTGGGCCCTGGTATCAAAAAGGTTGAAAACCACTGCACAACAAACAAACTGATCATTTCAGATATTGTCTTTTTAGATTAAAGACTCTAATGGTGTGTGTACCCTTTCTGTGTGTCCGTTCCTCTCAGACGGAACCTCCCAGTCAGCGACACGTACAGATCCAGAAGGAGTTGTGGAGGATTCAGGACGTGATGGAGGCTCTGGCCAAGAACAAGCCAGAGAGGAGAAGCACAGACAGTGAGTTGACTGACACGCACACACGCACACACACACACACACACACACGCGCGCGCACAGGCACAGGCACAGGCACCGCTTTTAATATGAGGACTGGAGCCAGCCTCTCTCTCTCTCTCTCTCTCTCTCTCTCTCTCTCTCTCTCTCTCTCTCTCTCTGTGTCTGCCTGCCTGTCAAGGACACTCTGACAAGACAAATGAGTTGATCGGCATAATGGCTGTAGGGTGACCAGATGTCCCTCTTTTGCGTGGGGCAGTCCCTCATTTCCAAGACTTTTCAAGTGTCCCAGAAATTGAGCCCCTCTTCTATCCCACATTGTGACTGACAGACATTGTTGTTCAACAACAGAAAGCCAACTATATATTGTTGTCTCTTTTCCTGCTATAGATATGTCGTAAAATAACCTGAGTATTCTCCAGGTCGCAGCACAAATAGTAATATTTAGAATAGTAAATAGAATAGTAGATAGTTAAAATATTATACTATGAATAGTATTTTTTGCTATATTTGAATTGGAATCCTGAATTATATGACAACAAGAGTTTAGTCATTTGCTAACCACGTTGGCAAGGCGTTTTCCCAGGTTGTCCCACACCTGCCATACTTCTGTTCCTCAAATGAGCCGCTTGGATCTGGTCACCCTAAATGGCAGTGATGTGGTAGATTTGATTTACGACCTTTCAATTACTGTGAGGTCTGAAAGCACTCTTCCAAAACTCTTACTCACTAAGGTTCTCTGTGCTCCTTTAACTCTCAGAGTGTACAAAGTGGTCTCTAAAATAAATTGCAGGGTTTTTTCCCCTCAGAAGTACAGCATTCCAAAGTCATTAAAATGTGAATTGATTAACTACAGAGCGTTGCCCGTGAAATGGTTTCTGCGCGTGTTTCGGTTATCAAAGATGGAAAAAAATATATATATACGTATACCCATTTTTCACCCTTGTCTCCGTTTTCCTCGTCCAACAGGTTTTCCCGCTGGCAAGCCCCTCTCCAGCATATCAAAGAATGAGGTATGTCGCGCTCTGAAAAGTCCATTTTTGTTAGTTTCACTTATCGGTTCAATTATCTTGCAATTAGAATCAAGCCTGACCTGGCGTTTAGTTTGTTTTTTTTGTGCTGGGAACAAGGGAGTCTGGCAAAATGTCTACTACTGAGCTAAGCTAGCTGGGCAGCAGTGCATTCCTTCTACTGCTCCCATCTCGAAACACTGGGGCAGACCCAATGCACTCCGGTCAAAATCTGGTATGCATCCGCACTTGGCTTCTAGAGGCGGGATCAACCTGAGACTGATGACAGATCGAAGCTGTGCCACTGTGCTAATGTAGACAACAACCTAACAATACTAAAACTCCAAATTATTTTGGATGTATCATATTTTTGTTCCGCTGTTGTCCCACATAGTTTCTGTTTGAGAGTTCCCAGAATATTGTAGGAGGGGGTAACTTGTGAATTGGGACAACCTCTTGCCCATGAAACTCATGAAGCCCATGAAACCAAATGGACCCATAAGGGTCCATTTGGTTTCATGGGCTTCATGAGTTTCATGTTTGCACTCCCAAGATTTAAAATATTGAATTGTCTGAATTAGCCCAGGTCTACACAACTAGAGAATGTAGAAGATGAATGGTCATTTTGATCTGTATGTTAGGCTAGTTTGTTTCCCAAATCCAGCCTGGAATTGTAGCAAAAGAAACCTTTAGTATTGGGGTCTGTGGGACTAAAATGTCATGGTGGTTCGTGGCTCAAATTCTGAATAAATAGTGGGCCTGGTATCAAGAAGGTTGAAAACCCCTGAATTACACTACATTTAGGTATTGTTCGTGAAACACACACACACACACACACACACACACACACACACACACACACACACACACACACACACACACACACACACACACACACACGTGAAGTGAAACTCCTTGTGTGTTGGAACCCAGGCAGTGACGCTGCCTCCACTCAGTCCCCTGAAGGAGGCGGTGGGCCTGGAGAGCGTTCCCCCTCGCCCGCCCCTCCCCCAGTTCTACGACTCATCTGAGCGGCCCCCCCCACGTGCCCCCCCTCCCCTCGCACCCCGGCGGGCGGCTGCCTTCGCACATGCTCCACCGGCCCCTCACCGACGACCGCAAGGTCACCGCCACCGCCGCCGGCTCCAGGAACGGAGTAAGAGAACCAACCGCTGGGCCGCTTTTACGCCCCTCCCTCCACGCCTCGTCCCTCCTCATTGGTTCAGCGTTTTATCCCCTCCATGACGTGTCACCTTATTGGTTCAACATTTTGCCCCTCCTCCATGTCGCGCTCGTCATCATTGGTTCAGCATTTTGTCCCCTCCACGCCACGTCCCACCTCTTTGGTTCAGCTTTTTCCCCCCTCCATGACATGTCACCTCATTGGTTCAGCATTTTACTATCCCCCACCATGTCTCTCCTCATTGGTGCAGCATTTCACCTCCTCTGCGCCCTCGTTGGTTCAGAATGTTTGGTTGTATTGCTGACATCACCCAGCATGCAGGACCAGCACATTGTTTGTTTTATTTGATTTTCAGCCCAGCTCAATGCATACAACTTGAGTTTTCCTTTACCTAAACCCGAGCGGTGTGTTTTTGAGAGTGCATCCTTGTTGTCAGAGTTCCATATACTGTGTTGTTCACCCAGCTGTGTTTTAACCCTCCTCCATGCTTGCCACCAGACGTCACCATCTCATGCCTACAGTGTGGCATTCTGCCCCATCCTGGTCTGTGCTAGTGGTAGTGTGATTTCTATGGTGTGTGTGTGTGTGTGTGTGTGTGTGTGTGTGTGTGTGTGTGTGTGTGTGTGTGTGTGTGTGTGTGTGTGTGTGTGGTGTGTGCGCGTGTGTGTGCGTGTGCGCGTGTGCATGCGTGCGTATTTAGTGGGGGTATAATTTAAAGATGTATGTTTTTGCCTAATATACATGTGCGAGTGCAAGATAGGGGTGACACAATATCAATATTTAGGGTGCCAAATTGATTTATAGCGTGATTCTTAATTTTATTGTGATTCCATTCGATACATCAATATAAATATGATTTTCTCCTACAAATTGCTTTACTTTCAAAACATTTCTAAACAATGTGGAACATGAAAAGATCAATCAACTAGAACATTTTAAAGCAATTCTAAACAACATAGACTGAAAGGTTCGATCATACACTTAAATACAGTCAGGTAACAGTCAGGTAATTGTCTTTCTGATATAAACAATTTAACAAATACATAAATTAAAAAAATGATTTTGAACCTAACAATTCGATATTGATATCATGGCAGTAAGAATCGCGACTATTGAAATATAATCCTTATTGCCACCCCTTGTGTGAGAGTGTGTGTGTTTGCCTGTGTGTATCATGAGACTGTGTGATGCACTACAGTGTGTGTGTGTGTGTGTGTGTGTGTGTGTGTGTGTGTGTGTGTGTGTGTGTGTGTGTGTGTGTGTGTGTGTGTGTGTGTGTGTGTGTGTGTGTGTGTGTGTGTGTGTGTGTACTGACCGGCGGTCTGTCTGTCCCACAGCAGGCACCAGACTACCGTCTGTACAAGAGTGAGCCTGAGCTGACCACTGTGAAGGAAGAAGGGGACGAGGCCAACGGGGAGGACAGGGACAAGGACAAGGACAAGGCAGATCCTGCTGCTGAGAACAGAGACATGATGCCTGTGTGCACTAAAGGTGCTTCCACTTTGAACACAACCATCAGCCTGTTTGTTACCAAACCCAGATGTTTAGTCTAGAGCACGGGTTTTTCAACAGGTGGTCCTTGAGAGGGCTCCAGGTGGTCCCCAGCTAAATGAGGGAAAGTTGGTTAACCAGATGTAACTCTTTGAGAGCGTAAAAATGAAACCAAATGGACCCTTGTGGGTGCTGTTTATGGTGAACATTTGCATCTCTCGCTACAGTAAACCCTTTATGTACTTGCAGTACATTTATTAAGTATTGTTTGTGAAAAACACACACACACGCAGACGTGAAGGTTTCGTGTTTACACTCTTAAGAGTATTAACCATCTGAATTAGTCCAGGTCTACACAACTAGAGAATGTAGAAGATTAATGGTCATTTTGATCTGTATGTTTGATTGTTTTGTTTTCTCCGAAATCCAGCCTGGAATTGTGGACAAAAGCAAAAGAAATCTTTACTTTTGGGTCTGTGTGTCTAAAATGTACTCAAGTGGTGATCTGAGGCTCAAATGCTGAATAAATAGTGGGCCCTGGTGTCAAAAGGGTTGAAAACCATTGGTCTAGAGGCTCGGGTTTCACCAACATGAAATTAAGTAGATGGCATCATATCAAGCATTGAATGTGCAAATAATGGAGTTTGACACAGTTTCAGAGTCAAGGTGTGGTGGGTGCTTTACCCCGGTTTTGTCATTATTTACAGATATTTACATTGAGGCAAAAATGTAAGCAAGTACCATTGCTTGACGTCACAGGAGGGACGAATCCATTTGTGACCGTGACAGCCAGTTTTGCATAACAGTCGACCTTTTCGCATAACAGTCTTGAGGGTTTGCGTAATGGTCGAGGGTTAAGGTTAGGTTTAGTCATAGGTCATGTTTAGGGTTAGGGGTTAAGCTTGGGTTCTGGTTTAAGGAGTTCAGTGTTTTGTATCCTACAACTGTATGTATGAGTACATGCAAAACTGTCGACTTTTATGCAAAACAGTCGGTTATAAAACCGTCGCCACAGCCTTCGTAATCGCAAATGGAGTTCACTGTCTCTCTGACATCATTGCATTTCGTTTTGCATTGCATTGCATTTCTAAATGCACGGCAATGACGGAACGCGACGTGGCTGACGGAGTGCCCTGTGATGCTCTTTCCCCCAACTTAGTGCCCTCCAATTACCACCCCGTGGGAATCGTTCAACCTAGGACCAAATCTCCCATGAGCCCCCCTGAGTCCTGCACCATCGCCTCTTATGTCACGCTGAGGAAGACCAAGAAACCCGAGGCCAGATCGGTAAGTGTGACGACTCATCTAGTCATCTAGTAGAAGAGTGAAGACATTGAGGGGGCACGCAGTTTAAGCAGCTTCGAACTGTGACTTCCTGGACATGAAATATTTTTGAGTGACCTTTTTTCAAAAAAATGCCATGATGGACAAGACGTTTGCAGAATCTAGCAGAATCTAGTTCATTTTTCTTAACACGTCTCAAGGATTCTGTGGACAGCGTCTGGGCTTGTTGCATCACGTGTGGGATAACTTTTCCTCCACAGGATCGTCCCCGCAGCGCGGCGGATCAGATGGCCTCCGGAGGGGAGAGGGAAGTGGGCCGCGCCCGGATGAGTGTGGAGGAGCAGCTGGAGAGGATGAGGAGGAACCAGCAGGCTGCTCTGAGAGACAAGAGGAGAGAGACCCCGTCTAGGTCACCCTCATTCAGCAAGGACAACCCCTGTGTTATACTGCAGGTATACACACACACACACACATACACACACACACACACACACACACACACACACACTCTCACACACACACACACACACACACACACACACACACACACACACACACACACACACACACACACACACACACACACACACACACACACACACACACACACACCCTACCTACCACTTCATTACCAGTAGTGTTGGCAATATTACTTATGGTAAATAGTGCATTTATATAGCGCCTTTATCCAATGTGCTTTACATAGATTTAGATTGCATCTAAATCTATAGATTGCATCACATTCACCCTGTTACACATACATTCATGCACTGATGGCAGTGGAAACCAAGGAAACCAGTGAAACCAACCTACCTTGGTTTCCACTAGTGGTTTCCACTAGGTACCTACTATTGGAAACCAAGGTACCTACAAGGTACCTATTAGATCCTAATCCACTGCAGTGGATCAGGATCTACAAACTACTGCACATCTTTGTTGTTATCTGTTGATAGCTTGTAAATCTATTTTCACATCATGCAACAGCAAGCTCATTAGTTAATGAGTAATGATGTAAGTCGACGGTTCGTTTTAACCCCTGCCCCTCTGATGTGTGTCTCTCCAGAGCCGTGTGCAGGTAGAAGAGACGTCATCAGCAGACCCTGCAGAGCTACAGGCTGCTCTGCAGCAGTTGGAGCTGAGCAGAAGCAGAGCCACAGACCAGGATCCGGCTCGGAGGACCAGTCCTCCTGCCGAGACCGACTGTAGTCCCATGTCCGGGCCGGGAGACGGACAACGGAGTGGAGTGCAGGTTTGCACACATTAGTTTACATTATTATTAGTAGGAGGAGGAGGAGGAGATTTGGTGGTTTTGTCTTTTTTTCTTTACATACAGTAAGTACACTTAAATGCGTACTAGGTAACTTGACTGGTGGTACTGCAGTTTTTAGATCAAGTCCTACATTTCCCAGCATTCCTTGCACATTTAAGTCGGCTGTGGCTCAGGAGGTAGAGCAGGTAGAGCTCTAGAGGTAGAGCGTGAGTACCATTTCCACCACTTGTGACCGATTCTCCATGTGCGTCTGCTTCCTTGGAAGGAGCAGGAGGTGCAGAGTAATGTAGAAGGAAAGCGGAACGATGAAGAGGATGAGGAAGAGGCAGAGTCCGAGGGCGACAGGACGAGGCCCAGTGAGGAGGCGCAGCCTCCCCCCGTGGCCCCCAGGCGGCGCTCTGCGGACAGGAGGATGGCCAGCGAGGAGGAGGAGGAAGAAGAGGACGCGCTGGCGGAGATGGACAGCACAGACGATGAGGTATATAGGAAACAAGCTCCGTACCGCTACGGACGGACGGACACACTTACACACTTTTCAACTATAAATTACAACAACAGGTCATTTTGAGGAACTAATCTGATTGGCCGAAACGGGTCACATACAGTTAGCTAAGCCAGTACACGTAACACTTAATCAAAACAAAGCTTTCTGCTAGGTGTTTCTCTCTCAGCGCGCAGTAGACTCGGCAGCTAGGCTAGCTAGTTTTTTGGGATATGTGTGGTTATAGTGACTACATGTGTCATTGAAAACAAATATTATTTTTTTCAGTGATTCTCTTATTTTTAAGGAACTCTTGTTTATATATAGAGCAGCCGTTTATATAGCCATGTATGTAAATCGCCGCTCGTTTATATACATAACTAGTAGTATATATGTGTGGGCACGGCTTTGGCATATGTTAATATACATATTATCGACAAAACTTCTTGGCAAAAAAAGAAAAGTGGCCGCACACACCAATAGCCAAAGTGCCAATATTTTTATTTAGGACGCAGTAGGTTTAAAACAAATCCAACGTTTCGGCGGTTAAGCCTTCATCAGGGATAATATACATATGATCATCAAAAGTTAGTAAAGACAATGGCTAGTGCATATAATTATTCATATTGGAGTTATTGGTACGTTACTTGTGCATTGCTAATTTCCAGTGCTTTTAGTTGTACCTACGTCTCAGCGGCAAATGATGATCATACTTCAAGTACATTTTGAAATACACTAGTTTACTTGAAATAGAGTAGTTCTAAATATATATCTATAAAGCTCCATCCTCCCCTCGCTAGGGAACAAGACCCCCAGATACTTAGAAATTCTCCACTTGCAGTGAGCAATCCACCATGCTGTACTGTATCTGACCCAAAAATAAGGAAAAAAGAAAGAAGAAAAAGGCTGCTCCTCCATAGTCTAACTGCAACAACATGCAGCACCAGCCTATCAGGGGACTCCTGGGTTTGGCATAGAGCCGGCGGTCAGTGTCCTCCATCAGCTTTCACCGTTAGTCTCACCCAGTCAATCCCATGCCTCTCTGCCTCCTCACAAAGCTAATCGCAGATTGTGGCTTTAATGTCCACTAATCTAATCTGGGACAATAAGGGAGGATTTGTGGGACATGTCAAGGATCCAAGTGCGGCGTTAAGGGGCTTATCGGCCGGATTGTGCCCAGGATCGGATGGCTGGCATTGGGCCTTGTCCAGCGGGACACAGAGCTGTTTGGCCGAACAGCTAGGGATGCCACGGTGTGAGATTTTCCAGTATGCTACGGTTTTTGGTATTGGAAATCAATACCTTGATATTTCATGGTATCTAAAAAAACTGTGTGTGTGTGTCGTCTGTGTTACAGGTGTGTGAGAGTCAGAAGGTGGTCATATTGGACCTGTGTACTGTGGCCCAGCGTGTGGAGATTGTCAACCCACAACCGCTGGTAGAAGATGAAAGGAGATGCCAAGAGTTAACCAATTCATCCATAATTGCCCCCTCCACTGAAAACAGGTGCGTGCGTGCGTGTGTATTTGCATGCGCATTAGTGTGTGCCTGCATCTGTTGTTGGGGGGGGGGGGGGGTTAAATCAGAGAGTGCATGACTAAGCCTTTATTTCTTTTCCCATATAACAATTTATATACTGCATACTGTACATGGTTCACAATATAAAATTGGGAAACAGCTCCCCTTTGTGGCCAATTTGCTGCCATGCTCTCAACCACTTGGTTTGAATTCTGGTGCTATTGCACAAGAATTCAGACCATGATGATCCTTATGCCACCCCTGAATTCAAATCAATAGCATTTGCCTTACAGTGAATGAACTTTTTAAAATGCTGAAAGTACACTAAAATCTTTTAATTGTAAATCTGCTACTACTGTGCATCACCATCGTACAACTGATTACAACTAGGGAAGTTGATTTATATTGCAGTTCTTAATTATGTTAATTTGATATCCCAATATATTACGATTTTATACCCACAAAACATTGTACATGTTTGACTGTAACATTTTAAAACAATTCTAAATATGGACCATGAAAGCCATGAGAACATTCCCAGATAGCAAAATCCATTGATTCAACGTTGAATCAACGTTGAATCAGTGTTGAATCCATTGATCAACGTTGAATCAATGGATTTTGCTATCTGGGTTGTAAAGCAATTCTAAACAATATTGACCATGAAAGGCTGCTGAAAATAGAGTTTGTGGATTAATATGTTTTTAACACAATTAACTCATGTTCTCACTCACTCAACCCACTGAACATTTCCTCATTAAAAATGGGTAGAGCACAGTTCTATAGCTGTGTGTCTCCCTGTCACCAGGAAAACATACAGGAAAACATGGCATATTTTGGACATAGTTTGAATGGTAATTAACCATGATTACATTCACTTTGAAGCTGTGATTAATCTGATTAAACATTTTAATCATTCAACAGCCCTAAAATATATATTTGAAAAAAAAAAAAAATGTCGATTTGCTTTCATTGCAGCCTCCCAGATCAGCAGGCTGACACAGTGAGTCCAGAACCCAACAAGGGGAAGAGGGAGGACGGCCCTGTGGAGGAACAGGCACATCGGCAGGAGACGCAGAACGACTTTGATTCCTACAACCAGCTAGACGACATCAAACACAACAACAACAACAACAACATGGTGGCTGGTAAGCAATAGGGGTGGACAAATAAATCGATATGCCAATATATCACAATTCTTAATGCCATGATATCAATATCGAATCGCCAGGTTACAAATTGTTCTTTTATATATTTATGTAGGCCTATTCGTTAATTTGTTCGTGCCAGAAAGACTGGTTGATGTTATTAGGCTGTATGATTGAACTTTTTGTTATTTACAGTATATTGTTCAAAATTGCTTTCAAATGTTCTAGTTTCTGAACTGCCCACAGCCCTCCTGTGAGATACAGACTGAGTAGAAAAAATAGTGGTATTTTATCATGTACAAACATACACATTAGTGAGGGAGTGGTGAAGTGGTCCTTTCAACAATTGGTGTGTTTTGTTGGCCAGTTTTTAATTGTATGGCCTCTCTCCTCTCCTTGTCTTTCTCCTGCCCGCAGCACAGACACTGACCCTGGTCAACAGTGACACGTGAGCCGCTACCAGCCGCTGGCGCTCCACCATGGCGTCTCCTAGAGCCCCCCGAAGATGTAGCCGGCCTGTGCCAATGCATGCTCCATGGCTTCTCCTGCGTTTACAAAACAAACTACTGTTGTTGACAGAGAGGATGACTTTCGGATGTGTATGTACGGTACAGACTGATCTACGATGCGCTCAGGCCTGGCAGACATTATTATATCAAGACAAAGAGGCAGAAAGAGAGAGAATATATATATATATAAAGATATATATTTAGGACCTAGTGTTAGAGCAGTGATTCTCAAATCTCAAGGACCCCCAGTTTGATGAGGCTTTTAGCCGGCAGGCCCCTGCTTTCATTCCCCTCGAGACCCCAAACGACACTGTAAAATCCTCAGTGTTCTCTGAGCGTGCACAAATGGATTCTGCGCAATGGACCTGTAATTGTCTGTTTTGGATCTATTTGGTACCGGGATCTCGGGATGACAGACACAAATGGGTCTAATCAGATCCGAATCCTAAACCCTCCCTCCGGAATCCTCCCAGGGGTCCTCGTCCTCCGGGTCGTCCCACGTTGAGAACCGCTGTGCTAGAGGGTTTAGAAGCTGCTTCTATACACACCTACTATGTCCCATAGTTTCAACACTAACCATGATGCCAAAATGTACCACCCTACCACACACGAACACAGATACCACCATCAAGACTTATTATTATTACCCTTATTATTATTATTACGATTGGTTGCTTATTATGAATTATTATTCAAGTATTCTACTGATCTATGGGGGGATTAGTTATTTTTTTAGCTTTTAAAGGTCCTTACACACTGGCGAATTAGCTTTTTTGCGAACAATTCGCTTTTTTAACACCTGTTGAAGTCAATGCAACCTGTGACCTCGAGCTATAAGCTCGAGGTCACAGGTTACCATGGATTTTACCCTGTTGAAGGTAGAAGGCACCAGGGTAAAATCCACGGTAACCTGTGACCTCGAGTGGCTTATTGCCTTTCTAAAACAGTTACAGTTACGGCAACATGAATAGTACCAATTAAAATAGTTCACAGTAGCATAATGTCGTCTGTAAGTTACCCAACTGCAAGAAAGTAGTTCCCGGCCAACCAGCTGTAGAAACAACACACCTGCGACAAGATTTCATAACAACAGTAAAGACAGTTCCAGGTGGCGGAGTGACACTACTAAATGTGACGCATCAGCAGTGAGTTACCGTGGGTTTTCACCTGTCACGTGACTGTGACGAGCCAATCAGAATTGGGACTAGCATTTTTAGAATTAGAATTTTATTTTACCGACGGCATTGGTGTGCATCCGACTGCCATGGAACCCAAATGACCCTAAATCACGGGTAGATGGTGGAAAGCATAGTAGAACTAGGATACCAACACAAAGGTATTGGCGAAAATATTTCACATTTTCTGGTCGCTTTTTTCGTGTCACATCGCTGATTCACCAGTGTGCAACAACCTTAACACTGCTGGTGATTAGTGTACAGTTGTGTATATATATACAGTATATATATTCTAGGAGCACTTGAGAATGGGCTAAGCACCAAACCAACACAACATGCAGTGCTTCACTTTCACCCCAAGGTGGCAGCCCCGTCAACCGCACTTCAGTTTGAACTGCACCGATTCTATTCTTTGAAGTTGTTCGTTTCAATTTTGTTTTATTTTGTTTTGTTTGTTTGTTTGTTTGTTAAAAAAAAAACTTGACCAGAGACTCCCCTGATCTTATATTTTCACGTCTTTTTGCACCACAAAAAGAAAAGAAGAAATCACAGATGGTTTTAAACGGGCAAGCTGTTCATTGTCAGATTATACAGTACATGTATAAATATAAAATTATATATGAACTTAAAGAAGAATTTGTACTTCCACACAGATGCCACTTCATGCTGCTGTTTTTTTGTTTGTTTTTTTTGGAAAAAAGAGTTGAGTATTTTAATGAGGTTGTTACCTATTTATACAAAGTATATTGTGAGGATGCTCTGAAACTCCTGACAACGGCAGGTTGACGATACATAAAGTATATGAATGTTATGGATTATTATTATTAGTCTGCTTTTTTTTTTCACTTGCCCTCCCTTCCCTTTGGTTTACTTGACGTAAGAAAGAGATACCGCAGAAAGAGGCTATATTATGGAAAAGAGCATTTTGTCCAAATCTGTCCAAGTCCTAGTTGGAGAAAAGTCAGAGAATAGCACATGTACAAAGCAATAAGTAGGATTTTGGAACTCCAGGACTTAAAAAAAGAAGAAAATTATATATATATATATATATATATATATATATATATATAGTCTCATTATGTATAAACTGTAAAAAAAAAATCGATAAAAAGTATTGTGTAATTTATGTACACAATGAAAATGAGCAGTGGATATTATAACTAAGAGGTTATTATTATTATTATTATTATTATTAGAGTCAATATGCAAAATGTTCATATCCCATCTGTTTTATATCATGTGAAATAAATGTTGATGTTCTTAAATTAGCGTCTGCTTGTGAATGCATGGTTTCCTAAATGCTTCCATCAGGGGTTCGAGAGACTGGTGATTATTGCACCCAATAAACTAGCGGTGAGCAACTTTGACGATGGATGGGGCCACTACTTTTCCACACTCAATCCAGGATCGTTTTTGCCATTAGGCAGACTAGGCAGTTTGCCTAGGGTACCATGAGGGGACGGGGGTGACCATGAGGAGATTTTTCCTGGAGGCCCCCTACTAAAAGGTAATTGTATCAGGATTTTTTCATCACACACAATTTCTGAGAGATGTCTTTTACAATCCGAGTTGCATAAATATGTTTAATTGCTTTAAACCAAAATGGCTGCCAATGTGGATCATTATTAGTAAAAAATGGCCAATCTTGGAATATATTTCTGACCAAGATATACAGTATATCATATCGCATCATATAGAAGACGTGTCCCCTGTTGCGGAAACTTCAAAATGGCTGCCAATTGGGATTATTATTTGGCAATCTTATAATATATTACTGACCAACAACGATGTAACAGATTTGCTTTATTCACAGCATTTCTATGAGGTCTCCAGGACACCGACCATACTAAAAGTCCCAATAAATCCTAATTGTGAAATATTTTAAATTAGCGTCATCAATGCAAGATGCACACCACGATGCACACCATTTGTTACAATTTACAATTGTAACAAGATTTTTTTTTTTTTTGCTACACAATTTCTGAGAGGTGACAAGTCAACTTTAAATTTCCATAAAGCATTGGCCTGTTCATATTTTATAATATTGCACCAAGACCAAATTGTGACATTTCTGTTAGGACTGCAGCAAAACATGAATTGGTAACTATACATTTATTTAATTTTATTTCATGTCAAGAAACCTCTGACAGCTCTGCTCAACTATATTTTATTCTAAATGGTTCATTAAATCAAAGCTGTAGTTTGAGCTGTAGCTACAGTTAGGTGACATTTGCTTGGAAACATCACCACCTACTGGTTGGACCTGGTTCCACCAGGGGAGACCCAGTCACCCAACACAATACAGTCAAAATCATTTTAATCATTTTATCATTTTAATCATATATTTTAATCACATATGTTTTACTATTTTCAAGTGTTTAGCTCGAAAATGGCAAAATACGTAATATATCCTGATTAAAGGTGAATCCCCACCCATTTTCAGCATTTTACTATGTCATTAATATACCTTAGAGATGTTGTGTGCACATGATAAAAAAAAGTTGAATCCCCATTTTGTATTTCCTAAAAATGGAGGTCTGAAAAAATCATTAACATGGTGAAACACAACTTGATGGCATCATCAAGTTGTGTTTCGCCAAATGGACCTGTTAGGGTTGATTTGGGTCCATTTGTATGGTCTCAGAAAAAAAAACCCTTGAAATTCCCCTTTATCAGTAAACTACTACTGATTGTCAGTAGACCAATCCGTTTCCAATACAAGGGAAGGGCTTCGTCTAGTAGTGGCCACTAGTCGCCTACACAATTCTAATTAGATTTTTACTCAAAAGGGCTAAAAAGTAAATTCCACATACCCCAACAAATGAGCTGCCATAGTGTCAACCACTTAACCCTATGTCTGATATGTGGTTAGACTGGTATATTTGCCAATACCGATGACCTGATAATGACAAATAAGCACCAATTTTGATATTTTTTCTGATACCTAGTATTTGCTAATACCGATATGCCAAAAAAGACGGATCAAAGACCGGACATCCCTAGCTTGCATCAACCCCACCCCTCCTCCGTTGTGGGGCGGTGGGTGGGGTGTCCCAGCTCGTGGCCTGCACCTTGTCGTTGGTGAGCTGGCTTTCAAATATTAAATGTTATATTCATGTCATAGTGAAATGTTGAAAATGGGTGGAATTCTCCTTTACCGTGTCGTGTTTTTGTTTTCTCAATAGTCAACATTAGCACTACTTCATGATATTTCCATCCGATTTTGATTGTCCATACGCACTGCAACCTCTCTATTTTATCTTCTTTAGAAATATTTTATTTTAGGATGTGATTAGTCTATTAGAGTCATTTAATATTATTACCACAGTTTCCTCAGGATGTAACTTACTGTTACATAATTGGGTTAATTGTGGTGATAGGCTATAATTTGTTAAATAGCCTAATTGTGGTGAGATTAGAAACCAGCCATGCTGTGCTGTGAGATTTTAAGGTACTGACTCCAGTTTCAGTCACAGGTCTCTGCTGTGCTGTGGATGGGGGTGGAGAATAGATCTACCTGCCGGCCGCCACCCACCTCATCAGCGGCGTCCTATCCTCTGCAGTGGGCCGTCCTGGACAGTGTTGGGACATGTGCACTACGTAACTCAATATATTACATAATATATTACCAAAATGCAGTAACTTGTAATATAAATATATTACTTAACAAAAACAATCTAAATTTTCTTGACAACTGCAGAAGTTAAATAATTACTTATTTTCTATAATTTGTCATCAAATTATTTATTCAGGAGGACGTTTTTTCAAGTTGATTTCATATGGATTTCCGAGATAGCCAAGTGCGCTTTCTTTGTTGTAGCTATGCCACTGGCCTACACAACATTTGATTAATAGTGACACTAAATATTTAATTATATATTTTGTACAACATTTTTCTTTTAAGTAATATGTAATAGTAATATTAATATATTACACTTGCTCAGACAGCAATATTGTAATACAATATATTGCTTTAAAATGAAGGTAATAAGTAATAAGTAATACATTAACAAGGTATAGTAATATTCCCAACACTGGTCCTGGAGACGTCATACTTAAGTGCAGTTCTGCCAAGCACTAGTTGGCATTGTGTCTCCGTCCGCCAGTACTGTGTAGACCAGTGGTTTTCATCCTTTTTCATACCAGGGCCCACTATTTATTCAGCATTTGAGCCTCAGACCACCATTTGATGACATTTTAGCCCCCACAGACGGTCTAAAAAAACTAAAGATTTCTTTTGCTTTTGTCCACAATTCCAGGCTGGATGCAAACATACAGACCAAAATGACCATTCATTTTTCACATTCTCTAGTTGTGTAGACATGGGCTAATTCGGATGATTGATATTTTAACTCTAGAGAGTGTAAACATGAAACCAAATGGACCTGCAAGGGTGCATTTGGTTTCATTTCGCTCTCAAAGAGTTACATCTGGTTAACCAACTTGGCTGGGAGGCGTCTTCATGTCATATGAAAGTCCATTATAAACAGTATCGCCTTTGTATCAAATCAAACCCTTTGAAAATTGGTTGAAAGTTGAGCAAGGTACGGTTATTTAAAATGTAACATGCACCATGTAGCACAAAACAATGTCTAGATGAGTGAAATTAAGGTTCTAAACAAATTGAAAAATATGTCTGTAGATGATGGTGTGATGGTGAGGGAGAGGGTCCCACTCTCAGAGGACAAGTGCCAACGGTCCACGTCGACGTGATAAACACAGCTGTAGTTCCCTTGGTGGGTGCCGTTAGCCGCAGGAAACAGGAAGGTGGAAGAGTGACCGACAGCCGGCTGGGTGTAGCTGCGGCTGCGCCTGGCGTTGGCTCCAGTGTGGGTGAGCTGGAAGGAGCCTCCTGGGTACTGTGGCCGGATGAAGCAGACGATGGAGAAGCTGGAACCCTCCTCCACCCGCTGCTGCTGACCCTCGGAAACGCCACTCATGGTGATGTTTGGGCGAAACAGACGTTCTGCAAAGACATGTAAAAAAGACAGACGAAGGCTGAAACAGCAGGCATGCAGGGCCGGTTCTAGGCATAAGCAATATAAGCGGTCACTTAGGGCCACTACCAGTAAGGGGGCCACATCACAGGGAGGAGATTTATGTATTTATTTATCCCCTCTATACCATACAGAGGCGATACTGGTGGCCTGGGAGCATGTGTCCCCCCACCTTCCCATTCGGACCTGAAAACTGATTCTACAAAATGCCTCCTAAATCTGGACTGAATAACACCTCAGCTATCTACATTGGTGTTCCTCAATATTCCATTGATCAAGAGACCATCAAAATAATCTGCATATGGGTGCCTGTGTCGGAAGCAAAACATTTGAGTTTTGAAACAAATTTTCAAAAATATTAGTACATACAAGCTCATAGTGCGAATAAAATTAATAAGCATTTTATCCCGAAAGACTAAATCAAAAGAATCTCTGCCAAAAACAGCACAGTGGTGTTTTTGGCATATGCACACACACACACACACACACACACACACACACACACACACACACACACACACACACACACACACACACACACACACACACACACAAACACAGCAGAGGTCACTGACCGTGACAGTGAGGTGCAGCATGGTAACATGTAGCTTATCATTGACATGGAAGGAACAGGAGTATTCTCCCTGGTCTGTCTGCTGCACAGGGTCAATCTGGATGGAGTAGTCCCTCCTCCTGTAGCGGTTGGCCAATGACATGCGCTGGTTGGACGTAAACTTATGCTCGCCAATAAACAGCGTTCGGAGCCCTTCAGCCACATCAGCTTGTGGATGTCCGGTTCAGAATCCTGACACCTGCATGTTGTGGACAGAAAGCTGCTGGTTCACCCAGTGGTGGACAGTGAACTGTTATAGACCATATAGTCAGATATTACTCCACAACACCTGCTAGATTTTATATACTGATATATATATATATATATATATATATATATATATATATATATATATATATATATATATTATATATATATATATATATATAATATATATATATATATATATATATATATATATATATATATATAGTTTTGAGTTACTGGCATGCCTAATCTTTTAAATTAAAGTGTATATATAATCAATAATTCTCAGAATTTTTCTTCTTTATCTTAGAGTCTTTCAGGAAGTGATCTAATAATGGAACGGTCTAAGACTTAGACCGTTCCATTATTAGATCACTTCCTGAAAATATCTAGTATCCATGACAACCATAGGAGCAGCAGTGGCCCTTTAAAACATAGCCCTCCACCACCCACAGTGTGACTGACTCCAGTATAGATGTGTTTTGAAGTCTGTTAGAAATTACCTTAGTATTCGCCTGGTGCCTCCATATTTACACCCTCACTCCAGAAAGGCAACATCCCATGCACTTTCGCATCAAAAATAGTTGATCTACAAGCTGTGACACATTTTGATCTTGTAGATCAGCTATTTTTAATAATTGGCTAACCATATTGGCAACGCGTTTTTCTACCTGTCCTGCACATGCGATTGTTCTGACCATCAAATAACAGTTTAAATCTTTAGGTAAACCCTAAACCTGACCTGTAGGCCAGGTTTAGGAAGAGCCCTTACCTCAGAATGATGCGTTCGCCTTTAAACGCTGCAATGCCGTGGGGCGGTCTGGTGGATTTTGCTACAAACACGGAGGGCCCTCCTAGAAAGAAAAAATGAGAGATGGAGTTAGGATTTTTGGACCATATCAGACCTTCTAAAAAAACTCAGTTTGAGAAGCAATAGATGAACTGGATGTGTTATCAATGACTTCTTCCCACCAACCATCCTAGGCATAGGCATGGGGAGGCAATGCCCCCCTAAACGCCCAGTCTGCCCCACCAAACATGATGGCATGCAAAACAACCCAAGATATTTCAGTGCTTATATTTAAAAGTGTTTGAAACACTACTGAAAATGGTATGGGGGCGGCACGGGCGATGGGGGGCAAGCTGCCCCCTTACCATTTTCTTCTGCTCCCCCCCCCCCTCAATTGGGAAATGTTACATCCGCCCCTGTCCTCAGATAACCAGACTGTGTAAAGAATAAAGACAAGAGACTACGGTGACCAGATCTACCCGTAAAAACTGTTCACTTGAGGTACAGAAGTATTGTGCATGCGTGGGACCCAGACCTCCATTTCTAGGAATATGCTCAGCATAACATCTCAGACCTCAAAAACTACATCTCCCAGAGTTCTACAGCAAGATGGCTGCCCACTGAAAATAACAGATGTCTGAGATGTCATGCTGATCATACTGTTGTATGTAGGTTGTTTTGGTCCATTTCTCACTTTTGACTCAACAGAAGGAATAAAACAGCCGGTCACGTAGAGCAAACATTTTATCCCCCATGCAAACCCAAAAGAGAAATCTGATGTCTTTCTATGGGAATATAATTAACATAGCAAGCTCACAACACACCATGAGCTTGTAGATCAGCTATTTTCACAATAGTTTGAGCCTAACAAATCATTAGATGAAAATGCAGCAGGTTTTCTCCTTTGTAATTATTGTTGTTGTCAGGGTTTGGCACAACCCGAGTTGGCTTTGTATGGCGCTTAAATTTGTATTAAATAAATACCTTTTGCAAAGTGTCTGAGGAACATGAATGGGGAATTCTCTTCCAGAACAGGTGGGTTAGTTTAACTGTAATGAATTTTCATTCACATTAGCCAGTCAGTCAGTCATATGCAGGCAGGCAAAGTAAACAGCAGAGGTCACTGACCGGCGGGGACAGTGAGGTGCAGCTTGGTAACGTGTTGCTTATTGTTGACATGGAAGGAACAGGAGTAATCTCCCTGGTCTGACGGCTGTACCCAGTCAATCTGGATGGAGTAGTCGCTGCTGTTGAGGTTGACCAGTGACACGCGCTGGTTCAGCGTCCACTTGTCCTCACCAGCAAACAGGACTTGGGAGCCCTTCAACCACGCTACCTTGTGGATGACCGGTTCATAGTCCTGACACCTGCATGTTATGGACAGAAAGCTGCTGGTTCACCCAGTGGTGGACAAAGAACTCCTATAGACCAGCACCTACCCAGTCAAAGTAAAGATACACCTGGTCAGATAATACTCCACAACATTATGTCTAATGTGTCATTATGCAAAAAAATAGCAGATATACAAGCTTGGAGATGGATTATTTTATTGCATGTCAAATTCATGTAAATGATTTACATTAATCAAACTGTGGTAAACTGCCCTCAATATGATTGGCCTAATGATCAGTTGTTGCAACTGTAATGGTCAAAGGTTAATTTACTTTCACATTAGCCACACAGTGGAATGACGTCTAGCCCAGTGTTAAACAGACAAATCTGACGTCATTTAAATAAGACATTTTCTATTTTAAGATCTCCCCTTTGGGACACAAAGAGGTTTCCATGTAAAGGTCAGCTTTAGGAAGAGTCATTACCTCAGAATGACGCTGTTGGCTTTCCAACCTACAAAGTTTGCTCTGGTGGGTTTTGCTACAAACACGGAGGGCTCTAGAAGGTAAAATGAGAGATGGAGTTAGGATGAGCATAATGGGTATTGCTGTTAATCAAATTAACAGCAATACACTCCAGGAATGCAGGAGTCCAGGCTGATGTTGAACTGCAACTGCAACACTAAAAGTGAAATTACTAAGTATGGTTATAGCATGGAAAATGCTTGCTAATGCTTGCACAACTAAAGGTACATTTGTTTGGACAATTATAATGATAACCACAAAAATAGCTCATGTATGAGAGTTTAATTCAAGAACTAAGAACTATTCATTTTCCATTGTTTTCTTGATAATAACCAAAATGACTTAAATTCTTACATTAGCTATGACATTGTACGCATTGTACACGCTTTGAGCCCCCCAACAATATCTCAAAGCCAACATAACCCACTACTCTAAACTGTTTTCCACAGAGATCTGAATCTGCACTTGTGTCAACACTTTTGTCACAAATAGGAAATGACCTGTCTTACCTTCAGCATTCACTAACATATGCGCCAACATGAAGAGGAGACAGCTTTGTATTATCAACTGCATTTTGTTTTTTTCACCAGCAACTCAACGTTGTAGTATTAAAAGCTAAAATGCACTGTGGAGTTGATTTGGGAAATGACTGAATCTACTAGAGGAATGAGCTGTTTGGATTGACTGAGGGAGGAGACTGGCTACTGTTTACTACCTTTGGCCCCGATCTGGACTGACGTGGTGTTGGTGTATACCTCTGAGTTGTTTAACCACATGAACCAAAGCATCGATACTCATGTTGACAGAAGAAAGCAGTCCCGAGTCGACTCCCAATTTCAGAGACAACTCATAGCCTAAGTAGAGGGTTTCATTACTTCATGAACAGAGCCAAGTAAAAGCATTCGGTTCACAGTTGCCGACCGTCCCTCAAAGTACTCAAGGTAATATGGTTACTTGTGTAAGCGGAGCTGGCGCAAGTTAAGCGATCGGTCTGTGGTCGTCCGGTTTCATGAGCACTTCACCAAGTGGCGCGATATGACTTTGTAGGTCTGATATTTTTTGATAAAATTGTGAAAATGTGTCTCAAATCTTTGGCAAACGTTTTTTGACTCAAATGTTTTGCATACGATGTTTTCCCTGGAATTACATATTTTTAAATGGGGGTGGGCGAGTCACACACCAACATGATAATGACAGAAATTGACACCTAGCCCCTGCGACCCGACTACCGATAATCAGTTGAAGATGGATGGATGGATGGAGTAAGCCAGTTATTTTCAACAATCAGCGTTGTGTGCACTGTCTCGCACACACAAACTCTCAGTTCAACAAACAGACATATAAAAATAGTGCTTTTGATCCTTATCATGTGAAAGCCCTTTAAGAGCCACATGAAACCAGCCAAAGGGGAATATAGAAAAATAAACTGGAAGTGAACTGGCCCTGCACACGCACACCCGCCCGCGCGCACATACACACACACACACACACACACACACACACACACACACACACACACACACACACACACACACACACACAGACGTGACAGAGAGAGACATACACACACGTGTGTGACAGAGAGAGATTTGTGTGTGTGTGTGTGTGTGTGTGTGTGTGTGTGTGTGTGTGTGTGTGTGTGTGTGTGTGTGTGTGTGTGTGTGTGTGTGTGTGTGTGTGTACACATGTGTGTTTGTGTGTATGCTGCGTGAGCACAGTGGAAAGTGGGAATTCCAGGGAGAAATGTTCAATGTAAACAAACATACTTTTCTGCCTATATATGGAGTAATAGGTCGCTCTGAGCCTCTCACTTTTCACGGACCACAGTTTGAACAAGACACGGACTGACGTCTCTTCAACAAGGTAGCTCTTTATTTTTACTTTTATCTGTTGTGTGTCAACACATGCCGCAATTCGTATGAATAACACATTAGCCACTTTCCGTAGGTGGTAACCTACGAATAGAACCAAAATTCCGTTCATAGCACACTGAAATAAGTACGTTCATATAATACTGACCAGCAGGGACAATGATGTAGCGGCGCCGTCGCTAGATCTGATTTGATCTCACCAACGTGTAGTCATCCCTGGCCCCTCCCCCTGCTGTTCTACGTCACACCATTTGGAGTCACGCCCACCCTGGAAGTTGACTCCCACTCCTGGGACACCGTGGCTAACGATTTAGTCCAGGCTTTCCCTTTTCATGCAAAAGGGAGGTCAGGGCACGTGACATGTTTAGTTGATGTAGTAATAATAATAATAATACATGCTGTGTTAAAACAAAGCACAACCTTATATTGCACTCATCGTTTTCTTATTTTTTGGTGGGTTTCAGGACGATGGAGAACATGACCAGACCTGATGTTCATCTCAATGCCTCACACAACGGCGAGGAGCACGTCTGGGATAAGACCCATCGTTCCATGAGCATCATGTCCGTGGTCATCTTCATCGTGGTGTGTGTGCTCGGCGTGTTGGGGAACGGCGTGGTCTTCCTGTGCTGGATCCCCTTTCACGTGGTGCAGCTGCTTCTTGTGTGTTGTGACACGCTAAAGGCGAACATGGTCCTCTTCGGCTTACCCATAACCTTCACCCTGGCTCTGGTCAACAGCTGCGTGAACCCGCTGCTCTACGTGTTCAGTCAGGGTTTCAAGGTTGCGTTCCGCAGCAGGTGGTCTGTCCTGAAGGTCCTGGAGAAAGCCTTTGACGAAGAGCCTCCTCCTCAGACCAACAACACTCCCACTGACCCAGACGTCACACGTCCAATGATGCTGGCTTAGGGTAGCCTTTGGATTGGTTTACATTGAGTTAGAAGTGTAAATGACTTTTCTTCTCAGTACGTGTTAATCTGACAGGGTTAGGGTTAGATGACACACACACACACACACACACACACACACACACACACACACACACACACACACACACACACACACACACACACACACACACACACACACACACACACACACACACACACAGGGAGGCGGGAAGTACTTTATCGCTTTCATTTATGTAAGCTATATCCAGTGTTGGTCAATATTACTTAGGAAAGTAACTTCTTTACTTTACTCGTTACCCCTTAGACAAAGTAATATCATTACTTTACTTATTACTGGAATCAAAGACTAATATATTACATATTACGTTATTACTTTCCCAAGTTCTCAACTCCTACATTTGAAAAAAAAAATAATAATAATAATAATAAAAAATAGAGATGTACAACATAATCTGTTTAGCGAGCTCTTTTTAGAACTGAATCCAATTTATTGGAATAATAATAGTCTCTTTGCCTCTTTGACTTTTTAAACTTTTTCACGATTGTTTTCAAAGTCAGTTGAGGTCTTGTATTTAAAAATAAATACAAAATATAGCAGCAAGCAATTTGTATTGTACATAACTGTGTGCAGGATGCAGCGTGTGGACTGGATCTACAATCTAGTGCACATCTCTGTTGTTACAGTACCTGTCGATAGCTTGTAAATCTGTTCTATTTTTCCATGCAACAACAAGCTCATTTTAAAAAGTAACTTGGCGTTACTTGCAAAGTAATGCGTTACTTATTACCCATTTTGGCAGAGTAATCTCGTTACTTTACTTTTTGGAGCAAAAGTAATAATATTACAGTAATATGTAATCTAAAATTAGTTACTGCCCAACACTGGCTATATCGAATGTTGGTTTGTGGGATACACTATAATGTACTTGATATATTAACTCACCCCTATTTGTTTAATATATTAAGGTGTGTTCATAGAGGATAATGTTTTATTTATTCAATCATTGAAATTGAATGAACAAGATGTATTTTTACTTTTGGACTTCTGGACTTTGACCTAACATGTTAAGATGATGAAGATACAATTTGTGTCATTTTTCTGAACAGTGTTACTTCTCAAATATGCTCAATTGACTTCTGTGTTCTGTGAGTTCTGCATGCATTGTCTGTGTGTGGGGGTGTATCTATGTGTTTGCATGTTTTTGAGAATGTTTTTGATGAATCATTGTGCCAAACCAGCCACAAGCTGACATGGACAATTTCGACGTTGCTGCTTTTGATATCCAGTCGTTGACCAGTCCTTAACGGATGGGTGGGACACGGAGATAGTTTGAGGATGGGACACAACATGAGAATCTAGGAAAAGAAAATTGTGGAAAATTATTAAAAATACTTAGCGCTATCACAGCTCTTTGGGGTTTTGTACACACGCAGAACTATCTCAATACCTTGTGGGGCGGATTACTTTGGATCGCGGGAGTAAGGGGGACGCGTGTGTTTGGATCAAAGTGTGGTAAGTTTATTTACATCAGTATTACGTGATACGGGGATGGAGAGGGGCCACCCAAGCCAAAGACTGTTAAAAACAGTGGTCCCGGTAGGGGCTAAGACAAAAGATAGAGAATATTTTAGCAGAGACAAACGCCATTCTGGTAGTTGTAAACGCACCTAGCCGCAATGCAACTCTAAATTATGTTATAATTGTAATTGTAGAAAAAGCTTGAATTATCATTGTTTGATCTGCAAAGCTTTTGTGCCATAAAATCCACCATAGACATGTAATGAGGTACTTTCTGTCCAGAATATTCCTCAACAAACATCTGAAGCTGCCATCTTGAAAACAAGAGTTGAGGGTGAGTGCTTGTTTTATACACTGACACACACGTGGTGCACACCTGGTCGGTGCACGCAGTATTGCCATCTGCTGTTTGAAAAGAGAACAGGCTTACCGGTTTACAGGTGTTTTAAAGTCACATGGCAATTCCCACCCCCTTAAATGTCTTGAATGAAATTAAAGGTAGGGTAAGTGATTTGAAATTCATTGTGTAGTACCAGCCTGGTGCACTAGGGGCCCCCAAGAGTAGCTACACTATGTGAACCTGCTGCTCGATCCTGATTGGAGGAGAATTCACCCTCCACCTGGGGAACTTTTATTAGCTCCTCTGCTAACGTGGGGGAGGGGGAAACTCGATATATGGTCTGCACACCTTATAATAGAGCATTTTAACAGGATTTTTTTTTTTTTTTGGGGGGGGGGGGGGTGATATCTGACAAAAGTGAAATCACTTCCCCTACCTTTAACAATGTGGCTACCATTGTAAAATTCACAGTTATCAGTCTTGTATTTAGTTAGCAGTGTTGGGAATATTACTATACCTTGTTAATGTATTACTTATTACTTATTACCTTCATTTTAAAGCAATACATGTATATTGTATTACAATATTACTGTCTGAGCAAGTGTAATATATTAATATTACTATTACATATTACTTAAAAGAAAAATGTTGTACGAAATATATAATTGAATATTTAGTGTCACTAATAATCAAATATTGTGTAGGCCAGTGGCATAGCTACAATAAAGAAAGCGCACTTGGCTCTCTGGGAAATCCATATGAAATCAAGTCCTCCTGAATAAATAATTTGATGACAAATTATAGAAAATAAGTAATTATTTAACTTCTGCAGTTGTCAAGAAAATTTCACAAGAACATTTTCAACGAGACAGATTGACAGAAAGTAATATTGAAAGTAATGCAGTAATGCAGAAAGAAAAGTATAATATATTAGATTGTTTTTGTTAAGTAATATATTTATATTACAAGTTACTGCATTTTGGTAATATATTATGTAATATATTGAGTTACGTAGTGCACATGTCCCAACACTGTTAGTTAGTAGGCTACATCTCCAAGTTGTTAATAAACATGCTCCTGCCGCTGCCACCAGAGGACGTACTAGAGCCATGAGACGGCTCTTCTACATAGAGTTCTACTAGAGAAATGCAACAACAAATAGGGACCGGAAACAAGGAGAACGGAAATAGGCGGGAAATGCACTGGACTTGGGAAACAACCAAACAATCCAGCTTTCATGATTTTTACATTAATAGTACACTATAAGCAGAGACTTCAGTTGTTACTGTACAATACTTTAAGACAGTTGACAGCTTTCACCCATGCCTTTCACCCATAATTTGCGCCGCCCTTGTTGAGGGAACATTGTATTTCCCAAAAAACTGAAAGAACAAAACAAACAAAAAACCTGCATCCTCGTTCATTATCGTATTGCCCACCAGCTGAGTGCTGTCTGTGCTGAAGCTGCTTACGAGAGGACCAGGTAGGGTCACAATAAACATTCAACAATGAGTTATTCGAACAGTTTTTTACCCAGTGGTGCTTGAGAGGGTTCCAGGTGGTTCCCAGGTAAATGATGGCGAGTTGGTAACCAAATGGATTCGGGAACATAACTCCTTTTTGCAGATGAAAAACGTCCGACGCTAACACAATGTCTGAACAGCCATGCTTCACATAGGATGGTGGTCCGCACGTGCTGGTATGATTCATACGAAAGAGGGTGAAAAGAAAACCACCGAGTTATAATATTGCACGCACCATAAAGGAGTATTGCGACGGTGAAAGCTGGCCTTTTATCCACAAATCTGTTCAGTGAAGTGAAGGGACGTCTTTCTTGCCTTTTGGACTGGTGGACTCACTCATTCACCTTCCAGTTTGAGAGGCATTAGGCTGCAGACCCCCATTTAGTGAGATTTCTATCTCAGGGACCCCCCAGTTTATATTGTAAAGTCAATGATAATTTAACTGTCCATTTGGTCCCATTTGTATTCGGTTAAGGGGCGTATTGGCCTCACACTAGAACTGATAACCATGCCAGGTCAGCATGCTAATGCTAAAAAAAAATTGGACCCATTAATCTGCAACTAATAAACAACTCAAAATATGACATTTCAGAAGGTACATTGCTGCTAAGATTTTTATAGACTCGAACCATGCCAACAGGCTGTTGGCAAAGGACCAAATAAGATCCATAAAATACTGTGGAGGGCCAAGACTAAAGGCTGAACTAAAGTCTGCGTAATATTAATTTAATCTCAAGATAAAAGTAAGACCAACCATTTTGACACCAGGAAGGCAGGGACCTCTATTTATCAGTATTTGTGCCGAAGTGGACCACCATTTGATGACATTTTAGCCCCACAGACCCCAAAACTAAAGATTTATTTTGCTTTTGTCCACAATTCCAGGCTGGATTTCACAAACAAAAACAGTGAAACATACAGATCAAAATGTCCATTAATCTTCTACATTCTCTATAGTAGGGCTAATTCAGATGATGACTATTTTAACTCTTGAGAATGAAACCAAATGGACCCTTGCGGGTCCATTTGGTTTCATTTTTACGCTCTTAAAGAGTTACATCTGGTTAACCAACTTTCCATATCTAACTGGAACTCTCTCATAACCACTGGTGGTCCCTGGACTACTGGTTGAAAACCGCAGTATGGGCTGGTCAGAGTCAGCCAAAGGGCCGCATTTGGCCCCCGGGAGGCATAATGCCCAGGTATGATCTAAAATCTAAATGGTAGCATTCCGAGCCAACCATTCACTTTTTCATCCTGTACAGGCCATGTTCTCCTCTGGCATGAGGGAGTCCACACAGGAGAAGGTGACTCTTAGTGGACTGGAACTTCAGATGATTGGTTTGCTGGTGAACTTTGCCTAAGGTGTCCATTTCTGCTGATAATGTACAGGTAAGGTGTTGTCATCATACAGTAGATAGGGTAAACCTTATTCATCCACTGTCAGTGACACTATCATGAAATGATAGTTGACAATTAATTGTCATACAATAGTTGTCATTAATAAGTTAATTGTGTTTTAGGAAAGAATCATTGGAACATAGAAATCTGTTTTTGTCTTTGAGGCTTTGAAAACAAAATACAGTACTAATAAACAAAATATAGTACTAGTAAATATTGCACTAATTTGACCCCTCTGCTTAAGCAGTTAGCCGCAGCTAGGAATCATTCGTCGATTTGACCCCAGTCCCAGCAGGAAGGCTCCTTTTTACAGTCTTTGGGTTAGGGTTAGTCACTAATGTGTTTTTTGTATGTCCTGCGTGGGTTAAATAAAATCATGTGATTTGTTTCAGGCCCTGCTGACAGCATCAAACCTGTTGGGTGTCACAGCTGTCAAAGAAGCATGCTGGCGTTACCTGGAGCATCACATGGACACGCAGAACTGTGTCGGAATTCACTGCTTTGCTGAGATCCACTCCCATGCTGCGGTGGGGAAACGCAGTATGGATTACATTACGGAGAACTTCAATGTCATCTTACTCATCTACCATCAGGTCAGAAGGATGAATTATGTATATTTTAGAACTAGTGAGCAGTTGAGACGAATAACAGGCTTAAGTCCAACATTTATTCTGACCCTCCCAGAGAAAGCCTATCTGTCCTGACCACGTCTCCATCAGTTAGTTCATACATTATGAGTAATTCCTGGACTTAGCCTGTTATTTGTTTCCTCAACTTCCCACTTCGGTTTTACATTATTTAATTAATTAAATAAGCTACCTGTGTTTGGGGGTTTCCAAAATTTTGAAGCATGGTTTACTAAGGCTTGTGTTATCTCATGTTTTCATTTCATGATTAGCCTCGGGACAGTCACACAGTCAACCCTGGCACTATACAGGAGTGTTGCAAGCAGCCAAATGTATACCTTTATCATAGGACTGGGCCGTGCTCTGAAAATAACAGATGTACAAGCTTACGGCATGTTGCTGCCACGGCACGTTGTAAGCTTGGAGATGTATTTTCTGCACAAGGCCCGCTGTATGGAAAGTTATGACTCAAGCATTGGAGTGTGATGCTGGGATCACATTTACATTCACATTTTTCTAGTGTCGATCCTTTAGTTATTTGGGCATTATGTGACGTGCTACAGTTGGCCGACGAGACTGTCAGGATTTCAAAATGGCACTGTATAAATTAAGTCCTAAATTAATCTAAAATCTATATTTTTCATGTCAATAGGAATAGTTCCTCTCTCTGTCTGTGGACAAACTGACAGAGATTTTTTTGCCAGTGATGACCTGGATGTTTCAAGTCGACGAGGTGTTAAAAGCTGCCATGTTGTGGCTGAGCCACAGAGCTTTGGTCAGGTCAGTACCTTCTCAGTTCCACCTGATGAAAGATCACAGAGAATTAATTTGGTACAATTGGTACATTCTGGCCATAATCAACAGTAGAATACACACTGGGCTGCACACACATTCTGATCTTCAACTACAGAATACTTATTCATCGCTATGAGCCCTTAGGATATTGCATCATGTACTATCCCATACATCCTCCAAATATCCTCTGTATTATATGCTGTTGCGCATATGCGCACCCATATGCCACCCATTTGCCACAAGGTGGAGCCAATACACAATGAATCTGCTATAGAAGACATGGCTTGTGCTGTAGTCCAATATTGAATACAGACAATATTTTTGAAAAGTCGCTCCTAGTAATGATTTTAGTAATGAGCTAGTCCAGGGCTTTACCTTTGAGAATAATGAGTATCTTTAACATGAAATGGAACAGTGCCACAGGTTAAAATGCTAATAATAATAATACCATCCTACTAACCTGTTCCGCAGTGTTAATTTACATGATGCTGTCAAATAACTATTTGGAGCTGATAAATAACTATTTGGAGAGTTCATTTAAGCTTAATTAAAGCATAAAATCCCCAGTATCATCATGATGTACCCATTGTCCCTGGAAAACTACATTCAAATTTTAATCAAGTTCAGACTGAGTTTCTCCCCCTTCGTTCCCCTGTAACTAATTTGTGGAATTTTAATTAGATTCTGTCTTAAACCACCTGCAATTTCCGTCCCCTATAGCTTTAAATGATGAGAAAAGTAGCTGCTAGTTTAGTGTGCCTCAGCTGGAGTTAGGAGTTATAGGTTCTGACTTGTCTGTTGCCCTTGAGCCCAAGTGCACATGTTCGATGAACTACTAGTCTGTAAGGGGAGTGATGTCTGCCAGACAAGCATATTGGTCGTATCACAGTTATCAAAATGCGTTGCAGATTGCAGAAGCAACGCATTGGGAACTTGTAAATTGGCTATTTTCGCTGAGCAACGTACAAAGGAGCATTAATTAGGCAATACTTGACGAGAGTATATGTATGTCACCCAGGGCAGGGAAATAATGAGAATGTTTCACTGTGAATGTTCGGGAAAAACCTACAGTTACTGGTACATGATTGAGCCATCTGGTACTTATAAAAGACTAGTCCTTGGCTGACAAAATGCAAACACTCTTTACAAAATGGATTCTCTGTACTTGTATTACTGCAGTATATATTTCCTTGCACCCCCCCCTCCCCTCCCCACAGAAAAGAAAGGATAAGTAGCTCTTTGGAATATTGTCACAAATTTCTGTATGCTTCTGGCCGTTGTGCGGCGCTAGTGATATTTCATAGCCAACGGAATAATCCCTTTGTTTAGAATACCTTTCAAACATTCAGAATACATGAGAGCTATAATAGGAGTCATATGCTGAGTGAATCGTGCATTTTCCCCTCAAGGTTGGATAACTCTAACTAAGTGGGTCCTTGACCCCTTAGGGGCAGAAATCTAGAGTCTACAGTTTCTCCCCGAATCCTATACTTTGGTATTGACCTGGGGTTTCATAAGCTGTCATTCAATACATGTATTGAGAGAGAGAGGCAGCGAGTCTGCCTTATGGTTTCTGAGGTGGGGGTTTTAACCACTTAAATC
Organism: Benthosema pterotum; assembly: GCA_039105355.1. Classification (NCBI taxonomy): domain Eukaryota; kingdom Metazoa; phylum Chordata; class Actinopteri; order Myctophiformes; family Myctophidae; genus Benthosema; species Benthosema pterotum. Next base: position 14,806,115 of record CM076987.1, read on the forward strand.
CTCTGGTTTGGCTCTGGTATTTGAACTGCTTTTGTGAATCTACACTGGATCTCTTTGCCAAAAATAACTGATCTACAGGCTCACACCCACTGCAGTGCTCCCACTGCCTACAATCTCTCCTAAGGATACCGGGGTACATGTTTAAATACATCATAACTTGCAGTTCTTATCACGACAGGTGGGCATTTGGTGATAACAGCCAATCTACAAGCTCAATTAGCTTCAAGAAGTTTACCAAATTTTAACTATGAGATTTACCAGGCTCTAACCGTTGGCATAATGGTTGGCATGTTGGTCGGGTGTTAAGGTTAGGATTAGGCATTGGTTTTACTGAGGCTATGTTTAGGGTTAGGGGTTTGGGCAGGTTATAAGACGACCTCTATTTTTCAAGGCTAATTTGTGTAAAAATAACATTCAACGTCCAATAATCTAGTCCCCAAATGTAAGACGACTGCATTTTTTAGGATATTTCCAATGGGGGGACTGTTAGCCTATATATATGTATGTATATATATATATATATATATATACTGTATGTATGTATGTATGTATGTATATACTGTATGTATGTATGTATGTATGTGTATATATATATATATATATATATATATATATATATATATATATATATATATATATATATATATATATATATATATATATATATATATATATATATATATATATATATATATATATATATAGGCCAATAAGGTAATTATAACTTAACATCTGTGAATGCATCCAATTACCCTGTTCAGCATTGTCAAGCAGTGGGCTTCTCTGTTGTCCCATATGTATGTATACAGTAATAATTACGTTGATATAGTAGGTGTCCAACTGGCGACTAGATATTAGCGCTACCAGCACAGTTAAGGGACTAAAACATTGGTAAAAGGACAACCATTCACACCGTTGTATAATAATTTTATATTGGCCTAGTTATTTTTATTTTAGGTGTCCTGATTAATCGGGAAGAGAGATTTTTTTGCTGGTTAGATATGACTTGACAGTTAAATGTACAAAAAGTTAAATGTTAAATGTACAGCATTGAATGAATGCTGATAAACCAGCATTAGGAATAGGCCTGCCTTATTAGCACAGTATTGAAATCACTGCTGGATTATTATAGTCATAGTGGACCAGATAACCCTCAGACTACAGTCCTCAGAGTTAAATTTACTGTGTGGAAGATGGTTTCCTCTCATTATCATCATTAACATAGTCATTAATCCATCTAGTGCAATTATCTGGCTCTTCTCTGAGTTTTCTCTGGCCCTTGTTAATAGTTGTGTCAAGCAGACAGTGATTGTTTTTGTCTGTCCTTTGTGACAATTAGATGCAAAACCTTTTTGAGCTCTCTTGAGATCATCCCAAGTCCACTTCATGTTCCAGCACATTGCTCAGACACTTCCCCTTCCCATTAAAGTTAATGCCTTTGTAACCCATGGATGTCAAAACCTGTCTAAACACTTAATGTTGCACACTTAAACTCAGCCGTCACAGCTATGGTGGCCCTGGGGGGTCATAGAGTGCATTAGTTCTCAAAGTGGGGACCCCCAGGGGTAATTGAGGAGGTTCCACAGGGTCCTCAGCTAAATTGATTAATATAATTGGCATCCAATTGAGTTCAACTACTTTAAGACAGTAGCAGATCTAAGGCTTTCAGTGCTTCATAATGCCATGTACGGTATCTATTTCTGCTTGCCTATGACATAACCGACGCAAGTTTTCTGCTATCCTGACTTTCCTTTACTTCCATTATTATGAAAAAAATCAAGTCAAATATATATATATATATATATAAAAATATGTATACATATTTTAAACACATAAGTGTGTATAGATAATCTAGTCCTTCGCCTACTAGCAATGTGCACAAGAAAAGTTTTGGATCTGATCAGTCTAGCGGTTTCCAAAACTCCCAGACAGACTCGGATGTCCTGCAGAGGAGAGCCATTACGTGTGCAGCCCTTCTGTGTAGAAGTGCAGGGGACTGGTTGTCCCCTGCATTACTGAGTCACCAGGGGCAGAAGGACAGGCCTGCCCCGCTCAGCCACTCAGTGCAGTAGTGAGACACGGGTGACTGACTTCTCCACGCCGCCGCGCCCATACCCGCTTGTCTGTCCGCCCGTCCGCTCGCACAACCCGGGCCAGCCATGGGTAAATGTTGACCCAGTTCACTACCAAAGATGACAACTTTCCTTCACGTCTGGCTCAGATAACTGGATAACAGGTCTGACAGAGGAACATTAGGGAGAGAGAGAGAGAGAAATGGGAGTGATGAAGGGAAGTGCGATCTTGACCACGGAAAGAGAGAAATTCATTTCTGTGAGCATTGCAGGCTCTATGAAGAGAGCAAGCGCAAATCGTGTGCGAGAGATTTAAAGCTCCTATATGTAATTTTATGGTCAGAATAATAATTGCATCATTTTTGTAATTGTTTATGTTTTTCCATAAAGTCTTCCTTCAACTAGATTGGCTCCAAAAGATGTAGTCTCTAATGTGATCTAATAATGGAACGGTCTAAGATAAAGAAGGAAAAAAATGTCAATAAAATACTGAGATTTATTGCTTCTATATACTTTAAGGGATCTAGCTAGAGTTAAAAAAAGCATGCAATGAAAGATGGAAGTCAAGGGTTATGAAAGATATTGACCATGAAAGGAGTGCGATCATATTTTGCTTGCTTGCTTGTTTGGAAAGCCGGTTTAAAGCTTTTAGAGAAGGGAGTCAAAGCTTATGGAAGGGGACTGCGGAAAGAGAAGGAAAGCAGTGTTTTTTTTCCTCCTCTCCTTGCTTGTTTAGGAAACGGGGTAAAAGCTATAACGAGTGAGACAGACAACGAGGCATGAAAGCAGCGGAGGAAGAGAACTTTATGACGGACATGGGCCGTGGAACGAGACGGCGCAGTGTTTTGGCTGGCCCAAGTGCATGTTCAATCCCGGCACGTCATCGCTTAACTGCGCAAGTCGTCTCACATCCGCAAGAGAAGTCATACTAGCTGCTATAGTGATGCTATGAATCCGGCGCCTTGGTGCTAACGTCCGGACACTTAAACGCTTGTCTTACACACCATATACAACTTCATTTGAATCGGTTGTACCAGCCCAGGGGCCCGTAGCACAAGCGGAAAGCACTGCAAGCTTGTAGATCCTTTATTTTTGATTAGCTGAAGTGTAGACGAGTTGATTTGTATTAATACTATTTTCCAAAGTAACAATGTAGTAAAAAAATACTTTTGATGTGTAATATAGCAAAAGTATAATAAAAAGTGGCAAGTAAAAGTACCTCACAGTTACACGTTATACATACAGTACCTCCGGTATTGAGTAAATGCACTACTTCTCCCATTGCCTGAGTGCTTATCGGTATGGGGAAACACCCCATGTACAAACTGTCTAACACAAACTGACTGGTCTTCATCCATGAATAGACATACACATGCATTTCACTGACCTTTGCCCTGTCTGCGCAGTCTCTAGACTGTAGTCACACATTGTGTCTGATGGCTGAGCGATTCTCACAAGTCTCTGTAAGCGTTTAAAAACATTGCGGCCGACGTGGGAAAGGCTGTGTGAAAATAAGTGCTGTGTGCTGATCCTGTAGCATTATCTTCTTTGTCAGCATAGTCGACGGGTTTGCAATCTGCGTTTGATAACTCAGTGCTGATTCATTTAGTGTGCGTGTGTGTAGTGTCACTGTGCCTGTTTCTGGCGTCCACTCTACTTACTTATAGCGGCCGTGGGTGTCATGGAACGCATGCCTTTGTGCATTGTGTGCATGTCCTGTGTGTGCATGTATGTACAGTATATATCAGGGGTGGGCAATTATTTTTTTCCCAAGAGGCCAAATGAGACCCATAAAATATTGTGGAGGGCCACATACGGGCCACATACGACTAAAAGGCTGAACTAAAGTCTGCGTAATATTAATTTAATTCAAGATAAAAGTAAGAGTAAGACCAACCATTTTGACACCAGGGCCCCTCTATTTATTCAGACCACCATTTGATGACATTTTAGCCCCATAGACCAATTCCAGGCCTGATTTCACAAACCAAACAGGCAAACATAGGTCAAAAATGACCATTCTGTTACATTCTCTTGCTAATTCAGATGATGAATATTCTAACTCTTGAGAGTGTAAAAATGGTTTCATTTTTACGCTCTCAAAGAGTTACATCTGGTTAACCAACTTTCCATATTTAACTTGGAACTCTCTCTAGGACCACTGGTGGTCCCCAGACCACTGGTTGAAAACCACACTACCCTTTCACGGGCCGGTAAGAGTCAGCCAAAGGGCCGCATTTGCCCCCCGGGCCGCATAATGCCCGGGTATGGTATATATCATCGCTGTCGAGGTGGAAACCTTGTATGTCCAAAGTGGTTACTTTTCAGGAAATAAAAAAGATAACCTGTGCCTAAGTTTAAATATGGGGTTTGTGTGTGTGCAGGTGTGTGGGACATGTGGAAGTTTATGTACAGCACAGTGGTCGAGTTGGAAAAAAACAGAATGCTTTTTCCCACGATGTAGCCCTTTTGTGCATGAGTGTGCACGTTCTTTTGTGAAGTATAAATGCAACAGAAGTTGAGGTTTTACTGTACATTCCAAATGTTGGTAACGTGGTAGTAACAGATTTTGAAATACACATTACATTCGTGATATATTATTCATTACTTTAGATTGCTGATCAGCTGTGTAACTGATAAAGTCCTTTGTGTGTCTCTGAAGCATATTTATGGCAGCATCATGCTTTGTGTGGATGTAGGCTACTCATAACACAAACATTAGTGCACCAAAATACATATTCAAATACATATTCAGCTTTAAGAGTTTTCAGCTGCAGGGCAACCTCTCACCAACCAGAGTGGCTTTGTTTGTTTAGTCTGTCACAGCTAAATTCAACAACAAAAGTTCCAAAACTTAACTGGTCCACTATTTCTCCGCTTCAATAACACCAACTTATATTTTATATCATTTAATAATTAGCTATTAGTCACCTTTTAAAGGTGAATTCCATCCATTTTCAAAAAAATCCTGTTCCCACATTCTCAAGATATCATGGGATTGCCACTGGCTGATATCTCACTGCATTGAGATTGCCTTCAGTGATTCAAGTTCTGTCTAGTCTGAGAGAGATACTGCTCCATGCCACACGCAGCTGTTGTGGCTAGACGTTAATGAGTTCCCTATCACCTAGTGTCAAATGAATAACGTGTAAAAATGGTAAATACTGTATGTGTTCCAGTCCACTAAGCAACTCAAAGCAAGGAAAAACACAGACTCCTTCTGATTTGTCAAATTTCTTGGAACTGTCATCCACATGTTTCCCATTCCCTATATTTCCCATTCCTCCAGGGGCGGATTTAACATGTCCCAATTGGGGGGGCAAGGGAACATGTTGGAGGGGCAAGAGAAAATGGTATGGGGGCAGCTTCATCGCCCTTGGCGCGAAGCGGCACAGGCGATGAAGTCGCACCCATACCATTTTTGGTTAAATGACTTTTATTAGTCAAGTAAAGCATCAATAATAACATCAGATACGCAGCATGCATAAAGCTAAAGGTCTGACTCAGAGTTTTCTGTTTTCAATGATGAAATGCTGTTGGTTTAGTGGTGACACAGCTGTAGTTAATTAGTAGCAATAGTAGTAGTGCTTCAAATCATTTTAAATATAAGCACTTTAATTTGAAATATCTTGGGTTGATTTGCATGGCATCGTGTTTGGGGGGCAGACTGGGTATTTAGGGGGGCATTGCCCATCCCCCCCCCATACCCATGCCTAGATCCGCCCCTCCATTCCACAGACAGTGGATTGTTAGAAGCTATAGCTCATAAAGACTAATCAACGATTGTGCAGGAATAAACATCAAAACAGAGTCCAGTGATGCCATCCTCATCTCTGTATGTCATAGCATTTGAAAAGTTATAGCAGAAATAGCCAATTTCCTGTTTGATTTCCGTCATGGTGTCATAGCACTTTTTTGTAAGTTGGGACATGATACAGGTGTGTGCCGATTTTGAAACCGTATGGTGGGGCTTGAGGCACAAAGTTTTCTAGGGGGGGCGCCATTGCACCATTAGACCACCCCCTTTTGAGAATATTAACATACGTACATTTACGCGACTAGTGACGTGTGTGCCAAGTTTAGCAACTTTTCAAGTACAGTACGTTATGCGGCCCCAAACTAATTTTTCAAGAATAATCATTGAGCTTTCAATAGGGCTTTGCAGTTGCTTTGCAGTGCTCGGGCCCTAAAAATATAAGACAAATTGGTACTATTAAAGTGGAGAAATGATTAACCACAGTCGGGTTTCCGGTTAGGTTTCCTGTAGCCTGACAGTATGCACAAAACTATTGATCTGTGGAGAGAATGACTAAACAGAAAAAAGGAAAAACAAGCATATTGAAATTCAAGTCATTGATTTGTTTGTTATGTTTGCTTTAGCGGTGCGTATGTGTGTCTGTGTGGTCAAGGTCTATTTAGTTTAATCAATTTGGGAAGCAATTTCAGAAAATGAGGCCTTTTTTAATGCCACAATTTTGTCACCCATCTTTTTTTCACCCAACGCCTGCTGAACTGTTGATAACTCAGGATCCTGTACCCCAGTGTTTTTCAACCATTTGTCCGGGGACCACTAGTGGTCTTGAGAGGGTTCCAGGTGGTCCGCAGGCTAAATGATGAAAAGTTGGTTAACTTTGCGAGTCCATTTGGTTTCATTTAACACTCTCAAGAGTTAAAATATTCATCATGTGAATTAGCCTAAGTCTACACAACTAGAGAATGTAGAGGATTAATGGTCATTTTGATCTGTCCAGCCTGTTACTGTGGACAAAAGCAAAAGAAATCTTTAGTTTTGGCATCTGTGGAGCTAAAATGTCTCCAAGTGGTACTCCCATGCCTCAAATTCTGAATAAATAGTGGGTCCTGGTATCAAAAAGTTTGAAAACCACTGCTGTATCCTGTTTTGTTTTTTATTCCATCAGCTGATGTGTTTTTGCCAGCATTTTCCTGCACTGGTTGAGAGAGTCACTGAGAGACACGTAAACACACACACACACACACACACACACACACACACACACACACACACACACACACACACACACACACACACACACACACACACACACACACACACACACACACACACAGTCACAGTAAAAGGGCTCACTGCAGCGTCTGTAACATGTACTGTAAATGACTTACTGTCTATAATTGGAATTTTCTCTCACACTGTAAATGTTAAGAAGCTGTTAAAACGCAGCTTGCGTACAGTGGGCTTTCTGTCCACTGCGCTTGGAGCTGAGGAGTCCGTTGGCTGAGCGCTCTCACAAGGAGGTGAAGGAACGCTCATTATTTTTAATGGCAACCCCATTCCCTCCCTATAGCACTCCATTCCTGCTCCTTCCTCCCTTCTCCCTCCTGCCTTCTCCTCTTCTTCCTTCAACTCTTTTACTTACACACACACACACACACACACACACACACACACACACACACACACACACACACACACACACACACATACAGGCGACTTTGGCTCTCCCAGCAGAGGGGCACTTTTTTAGGGTACCATTTTTTTTTTTTTAGATCTGTAACTTTTGAGAGAGTGTAATGTAATATAGTATCATGTATAATAAGTAATTAAGTATATACTGTAGATAATGCATGTATGTATAATATAATAAGTGTAATGTATAATGAGCATAATGTAATGTAATAATGTATAATGTAGGCCTAATGTAAATGGACCCTTATGGGTCCATTTGGTTTCATTTTACGCTCTCAAGAGTTAAATTATATTTAAAAATCTGAATTACTTATATTTCAAGTCTACACGATTAGAAAACGTAGAATAATTATTATTATTTTGACCAACATTTTGCCAGTTGTCTTTCCTAATTGTGGACAAAAACGTGAAAATCTTTGTTTGAATTTGGGTTCCGAGAGACTAATCTCAACATCAAGTGATGGCTAAAATGCAGAATAAATAGTAGGTCCTGTTATGGAAATGGTTGAAATCCACTGCTATAGCAGTAAGCAACTACATATGCTAGATAAGTACTTGTTTTTCTAGACACTGATTAATTTACACGTTTTGGAAACCTGCTAACATACAAGTATGAAATGAAAAATATAAATTAGTATGAAGTTACAACTGACAAACTTCTCCCCCCCCTCCATTTTTGCCCACCCTGGCATCCACCTAAAATCGCCAATCCATCCATGCCTTCCGTCTCTTTCTACCCTCTATCCACCTCCCCAGCCGTGTAAGCTTGTTAGTACAGTGAACGTGTGTGTGTGTGTGTGTGTATTGGGAGGGGGGGGTACCTGTTCAGTACTTGCTGTACTTCTAGAGAAGGAAAATATTCACCTTTTGACCCTTTTCAATGCTGTACCAAAAGATTGATATCCTCACAAGTATAGTCACCTGTGTGTGTGTGTGTGTGTGCACCCGGGAGAAATTTACTTTCAGCTTCACTGAGATGGTACAGTATGATGAGACCTCAGGGAAGAAGGGGGGTTGTTTGAGTGCAATACGTGAAGGCTCGGCCCAAATAATACTCAGGCCAGCAGAAATGTTGTGACATTCAAGGGTCAGAAGAGTGAGCTGTCAGGAGGGCTGTGGCAGTGTGACAACGGGACGAACACGGTGAACCACAACTTGATGATAGAGGCACCATTAGACTTATCCCATGAAGTCAAGAGAGTTTGCGACAGCGTAACTCTGTCTATACGAGCATTAATTGGGCCAAGCCTTCCTGTTACCATTTGAGTGTCATGCTAGACTTGAACCGGTGACCACATGATGCTCACTACTGCCGAGGTTGGGTTTTCAGTGTAGTGGTTCCCTCGCCAAATAGATTTAGTGTAGAGGGGAAAAAAAGAGAGAGACTATAAATATAGTGCCTGTGACGTACAATTTAAAGGGGATTAACGTGAAATTCAACTTTTTTGATCACCCCAGGACAATGTGGTATTGCAGCTAAACTGTTCATAAAGGAACGACAAGGACTGGTTATATCAGTGTGATTGAGGCTCAAAGCATTAGAAGCTTTAGGGACAAAGGCAATATATCACGTCAAGTATTAAAAACAAATTTTGGAATGTATGTCATTTGCACTTTAAATACAAACAAGCTGAATGTTTTGTCCTGTCATCTCTCTCTTTCCCCTCCCTCTATGATCTTTGCTCCCTCTCTGTGTTGCGTTTAACCTCACACGCACACACATGGGGGTACATTAATGAGGTTTAGTACTCGTTTGCAGTAAGACTATCAGATTCACATCAGTCAGTGTCTCGGAGCTCCTGCTGCTTTGGAGACCGACTGAACTCCAATAATTACATTTGTTTACATGACTACATTGTAGAATGCTGTGTGTGTGCGTGCGTGTATGTGATGTCGCCAGGCAATCGAAAGACTGCATGTTTCAACTATAGGCTAGTATACAGATGGATCAGCCAGTCTGAGAAGGTGGAGAAGAGAGAAATTTGAAAGTGAGAGAATGGGAGAGAAATGGAGTGACAGACAGACAGACAGACATTAAGCAGAATAGGAGGGAGAAAGAGAGAGCAGGGGGTCTGTGTCCTGGCTGTCTGGATGGTGATTGATTGAGCTAGCTTCCTGTCCTGGTTATGGGGGCTATTGAGGAAGTTCTTGGGGTCCTCTGTGATTTCCCCATTCCTCTAAAACATTCACATCCTTTTCTCCATCTGTCTGTCTAGCTATCTGCTTTCATTACCCCTAGTCCTAGCCATTAACTACCATATTGGCCTGAATATAAGACAGTGTTTTTTTTCCAATGGAAATATCCCCCAAAATGGAGTCATCTTATATTTGGAGACTATGGGCTCCATTTTCGTTACATGCTAAACCCCTTATTCCAAATCCCTTATTTCGTTTTTACTATTTTGAAAAACTTTTTGGAATATTTCAACATGTCAATCATGTCAACCAAATAGGCCCTTGCGGGTCCATTTGGTTTCATTTTTACACTCAAGAGTTAAAATATTCATCATCTGAATTACCACAAATCTACACAACTAGAGATCTAGAAGTTTGCCTGTTATGTTTCCATCCTGGAATTGTAGATAAACAGAAGAAATCTTTGTGTTTTGGGTCTGTGGGGCTGAAATGCCATCAAATGGTGGCTCAAATGCTGAATAATTAGTGGGCCCTGGTATGAAAAAGGTTAAAAACCACTGCGGTATATGTAACTAACAGTATAGTACTGTAATGTTGCTCTTTCTCTTTCTCTCTCTCTCTCTCTCTCTCTCTCTCTCTCTCTCTCTCTCTCTCTCATCCTCCATCCCTGTGCCAGCCGTTAGCTTTCTGTTTTTCTTGCTTTTTTTGTCACCATGTGCTGATGCAGGCTATCACAGCGCTGTATTATCAGGCCCTACATCCGGCCATACTTGCTGTATTAGCTAATACGTGTTGAGTGTAGTCATTTATCATTGTGATTCACAATGATGAATTACTTCTCTTTCATTCACATGATTTACAATTTGTGAAACTCACACTCGCGCGCACACACAGGAGTATGTGAGTATTAAAGGGCAACATTTATATATGATACATTTTTAACTGTCCCTCTACTCCCCTCTCAAGACAGCTTCTCATCAAGATGGACATCTTTTCTTCTTCTTTCTTCTTCTAGCAATGCATAAACAGTTGGAAGTAGAAGGACGGAGAGAGAAAGAATGCAGCCGGGACTGTGATGTCCAGGAATACCGTGTGTTATTGTGCATCCCATGACCAGCTTCGGTTATACACTCTGTGAACTCGGGCTGCAAGAAAGTAGGGTCTGAAAAGGAATGGAGAAAAAAGATGAATGAAGTGGATATGGCGCGTAGTATAACCGCCTGATTAATTTGTTATGTCACGTCATTTGTCAGTGAAGAATGGGGCCGTGGTTATTTTGGTGGAGGCGACTGGTTAGAGTGTGCGTGTGCGCGTGCGTTTGTGTGTGTTTATGTATGCGTGTGTGTATTCTGCAGGGAAAACGGACTTGACTCACATGGGGATGCTATCATTAGTGTCTAACCAAATTCAAAGCATGACAGGCAGGCTAAGCGGCATAAGGGGTGGTGGGCCGGTCACAAGGTTTCAGAAGCATAAATCATCTTGACTTTGAATATAAAACTATTAAATTAGCTGCAAGCATCGGATGCATTACACCACCCGTGAGAGATCGGTTGATAACACTGTCTGGATTTTGAATGGGGGGGGGGGGTGATGAAAGTCAACGCCTTTCTGGACCACACAAGGAGACAGTAGTGGAGAGAGATACAAATATTGCACTCTTTATCAGATGCCGTGCCCAGATTACTTCCCACAGTATGGTGAGCCCCATACCACGTTCTATGATAAAGAGAAGAGGATAGTGCACAGGGGCGTGTCACGGTCACCTGGGGGAGGTTTGCACATGCTCAGTGTAAACAGGAACTGCGATGATGGAATATTCCAGCAGAGGCGGTAGAAATCCCATAAGTTGTGATGTAAAAAATAATGAGATTCATAATGAGAATTAAACAGCATCACTCTTCCCTTTTCAAATGTTTATATCACCCACAGCACTTAAATGAACAGTATCCATGTTTCTTTATCATTTCACAAAAATAAAAGTTGAACACATGTACTCTAATCAAAGCAAGCATCAAGAACATGGAAAATCTACAAAAGAAAAACATACAAAACATTTCCATTTAGTAAATGCACTTGCCCTTGTCTTTCAGTCTATTATAAGCAGCATTTTTCCACACAGTAGTTAAATTGACATAATATTTAAAATAATAATTAATAATAACCGAAGCATTGCAGTATTCTTTTATATATATATATATATATATATATATATATATATTAAGGCTGTTGAAAATAGTTAATTAATGGGATTAAATTAATTTTGTTGATTAATCTGATTAAAAATTTTAACGCAATTAACTCATGTGCACACTGACTCAACCCACTGAGCATTTTCTCATTGAAAGAAATGGGTAGAGCACGGTTTTACGGAGACATATAGCTGTGTGTCTTCTTGTAACCAGAGCCATAGAGTATAGCTGGAGGATCTACAAGCATTGAGGGCTAGTAGATCACCTATTTTGATAAATATTTGAAAGATAAATAGTTTTTTTTTTTTTTTTTTAACAGATTCTGTTTCTTTTTTAAATGTTGAAATCCTGTACAGGAAAACATGCATATTTTGGACATCGTTCGAATGGTGATTAATCATGATTAAATTAATTTTGAAGCTGTGATTAATTTGATTAAAAATTTTAATCATTCAACAGCCCTAATATATATATATATATATATATATATATATATATATATATATATATATATATATATATATATATATATATATATATATATATATATATAGTATACTGTGTGTATGTATATATGTGTGTGCGTGCGTGCATGCATGCATGCACATGCATGTACATGCATGTATGCATGTATGTACATGCATGTATGTATGTATGTACATGCATGTATGTATGTATGTACATGCATGTATGTATGTATGTATGGCTGTTTCAGTTCAGGGTCAGCAACTCTAGCGCATCTGCTGGAACATTCCATCTCCGCAGTTCCTGTTTGCACTGAGCATGCGCAAACCTACTGCAAGAGACCATGACACGCCCCCGTGCACTATCCTATTCTCTTCATCATTGACCACTGTCACTTTCCCTGCCCTAGCCTTATCGCGTTCATGCCGTGGTGCCTCTAAATACAAGCCCCCCCCCCCCCCCCCCACCCCCCCCCACCCCCCGGCGGGTCTCTTCTCATTCAGGGACGTGGCGCTTTGGGAAAGCACAAAGAACATGCAAGAGATACAAGGCCTGACAACATTCTTCTTTGCAGGCGATCTATCCACGACTAGATTTATCTTCAATGTCAACGGAGGCCGGATTGTCAGAAGAAGGAGACTGGGTTTTGGCAATAGGGGCTGCTCGCAGTGTGCTTTTTAGAGGGTGGCCGTGGTTTGACACAGCATTGTCACGCATGTTTGTGCAAAGGATTTTTCCTGAATGCCTGTTTTGCAATGGTTGCACTTGTGGGTGATGATGCGCCTAAAGAGAGAAAGAGCGAGAGAGAGTCAGAGATGGTGTGTGTGTGCGCGAGCAGGCGTGCACTAAACGCGCATGCACGTGAGGCAGATGCAGACATTGCTGTTGTTTTGACTGAGTTGGATTTCCAATTTCCATGGCAGTAAAATGTTCATTGTCAGCTGATTACATCAACTGATAACTTGCACTGACGAGTGCATATTAGACGAAAAGCAAAAAAAAAATCTTAACTGTCCATGAACTAATCCTATGCAATCCTACTAAACCTATGCAGATGACTCAACAGTACAACTATTGTACTACAAATGTAATATACGTACCAGTAATACCGTCTTAGTGGCAAGGCTCCTTCACTTCTGTAGTTCTACAAAGTGGCAAATTGAAAATGTCCAACATTTTGGTCACAAACCGGCTGAAATGTCATGACATTTGCAGTGGACTGTCATGTTCCCTAATGGCAATGTATAATATCTATAAAACATTAAAACGTTAACTTGCTCATGTCACAAATCCCTCTAGTTTTGAAATCTTACCTGTGACCCCTGAAAAAGTATACCTCTCTCCTCATTCTTTCACTTCACTCCTGCTGTAAGCTGCCAACTTTTATTAAACTAAGTAAGCACTGTCGACAGTCTATCAAGGAGACTTCATTTGGTTATACTTTATGTACTCAAGTACATAAAGGCATGCTGTATATAGGCATGATACAGCAAAACCCCATTGACCTCACAGATTGCCTTTGACAATGAACAGCCAGTTCTGAATGTGGTTTCAGTTTAAGCTCTCAATTGAATTATACTTAAAACTGTGAATTACTTAATTTTCAAGAATCATTTATAAAATGTAAAAGAATTGTTATTTTGACCAACGTTTTGCCAGTTATCTCTACTAAATTGTGGACACAAACTTGTGGGCACAAAATCCCTAGTTTTGCGTCCAAGAGCCTACACTCAACATAAAATGGTCGTCCATGGCTAAAATGCAGAATAAATAGTGGACCCTGGTATGAAAAAGGATGAAAACCACTGCTATAGTAATTTAATAGTCCATCTCGATTTGTCACTTCCGAATATTTTTGGCCCACAATAAACAACTTGACCTGGGGGAGGCCTGTGCTTCAAGAGCAGTTTTTCTTAGAAAATGTTGTATTTAATATACAGTACATGTACTTCTATATGTTTGGTAACATCCAAGGCTCATGACAGTAAGGCGGGTTACCATGGCACACACTAGTGCTGAGCGGTTTATTAAAAAATAACATGCACTATTAGCAAAATAATATATAGTAATTTCCCAGGGTGAATAAAAGTGAAAACGGGAAAGGGGACTGACTCGAGGCATCATCTGCTGCACAGATGAACTGCCCTTTTTCCAGAGCAAGGAGGGCATGGAATGAAGTCAGAGCAGCTTATTAAAATAACGGACGACAGGTTTTGGCTCCAAAGTTTAATTTCTAAGGCGAGTCCCCGGCAGCAAGGTGGTCCTTTGTCTTTGACTCTGTCCTTTTTTTTCCTCCTCCTCCTCCTCCCAGACGCACACAATCTGTGATCAAGGACACATTCCTTGGCTCAGGTCTCCCAGGGGCGTATGCACACTCGACTTTTGTGAACACACAACGCTTGCACACACGCATACACACACACACAGCACACAGTATACTGTATAGTGGGACATATCTGACACTCACTATTCACTGGAGGCAGATTCCTCTTGTCTGAACATCTCCAGGGACACATATAATTGAATGTTTCCTCGCCAATGTCACGTCTGGCCGCTCGCCCGAACGTTCATCTTCGTAGTTTACTGTATACCTGCAGGGGGGAGACAGAGAGGGAGGGAGAGGGAGAGGGAGAGAGAATTGTTGAAGAGAATCAATGGCACGTAAAGGAGAATTCCACACCAAAACACATCAATCCAACTTGATCCCTGTGCCATCATTGTATACCAGTAGTTTTCAACAGGTGGTGGGGACCACCAGTGGTCCTTGAGAGGGTTCTAGGTGGTTAAATGATGGAAAGTTGGTTAACCAGATGTAACTCTTTGAGAGTGTAAACATGTTTTTTTTTCCTCAGCCTGGTACTGTGGACAAAAACAAAAGTTAACACAGCCAGTGCCAGCCCTTTTTCATATTTTTTGATGTAGCCAGTGCCAGTGATTTTTATCTAAAAGTCATATTTCATATTTCGGTCCATGTTTCCCGTCGGACAAGTTAGTTGGCGACACACTTCCGGTCCCGGGTTGGTCCGTCCCTTATTTTGGTCCGTTCTGAATGGAATATGCGGTCGCTGCTCGCTGCTGTTATCATTGGGATCGTATCAAACCAGCGACGTAGAGAGACGTAGATCAACCTAAGAGGCATCGGTCATAACTATTATTCATAATGATAACGCGCGACGTAGCTCTACTGCAAGGGCAAAAAAAGGGTTAATCTTTAGTTTTGGGGTCTGTGGGGCTAAAATGTCCATTGGCTCAAATTCTGAATAAATAGCGGGCCCTGGTATGAAAAAGGTTGAAAACCACTGATGCATACTGTACTTGATTTTTGTCATAGATGCCTCCGTTTCAACATTTCACCCCTGAAGTCCTTCTCCTATACCATAGTTTGCATTGCCGCAGGTTGTCTTCATTCTAATGCAGCTATTCCACTAGCAGACTAGCTCCTCTTTTTTTTTTACACGCCACATCAAACCAGTCATTACAGGACAATTAGGCCAGATTATTTCATCTATACATGACTTAAAACACCTGGGCAGCACCACCACTTCTTGTTTGGAGATGCTGTGGAGGTTTGACCAGTGATTGGAGAGGAGAGTGGGATTACAAGTAAAGCCTGCCCCAGAGTGACATAAAATGCATGCATGGGTATTGGTATACTATTATAATAATATGTGTGTTAAAAAAAAAAAAAAAAAAGTGTAGAGCTACTAAAATACCGGCATTAGAATAAAGACAACCTGCGACAATGCAAACTGTGGGAGGGGAGGGGGACCTCAGGTGTGAAATGCAGAGTAGGGGGCATCTATGACAAAAATCAAGTACAGTATAGGGATCAAGGTAGATTGATGCCCAATGTGTTTTTGCGTGGAATTCTCCTTTAAAGGCTAATTCTTTAAATTCATTCATCATTCATTACAGAGACTGAGACATAGAAAGAAGGGGTGTGGAGGGCTTACTTGGTTATATTTAGACATAATGGATAATGAAACCTTATCTGCACCATGTGGCTGATAAGGACCAAAAAAAAAAACAAGGTGCTTATGAGCGATTACGCAAGCCCTCTTTCAAAGTGCTCACACACACACACGCACATTCTCTTGTGAAGGTTTCACTTTGGATTAGGAGTACTGGCTGCCTCACAGGGACCACCGGGGGAACTTGCCTGCTGTGTCTTTTTTTTGGCCACCAACTAAAGTCTTTACTCTTCACGTCTCTCTCTCTCAGTTCAGATCAATTAAGTCTATTCTAGTCTTTTATATTCTATTCTTGCGGGACATCACAGTTTAATTTGTTCAACCATGTCCTATGGAATCACACTCATGTGAACTTAACACTTGTTTTGCCAAGGAATCTGCTTTTTTTCCTTAGTACCCCAAGCTGTACCTCATCATATGTCTCTCTAGAATTGTTCATATTCCAAATGAGTTGCTTGCTGAAGTCAGAGATGACCACAGAACACCAGTGCTTCAATCAAAACCATTTAGAGCACCGTTATGAACAACAATTGTCAGCCTGTAAGCAAGGAAGTGAACGCAGTGCACATGTTCAAAACCAGTGTAGATCGCTGAAAAATGGCGCCCTGTGGTTTTGATTCTAAAGATAGGTATACACGCCAATAGTATAATTAGTGTTGTTAAAGGTGTGATAAACCGGAAATGGAGGGCAGTTTACTTAAAGTTTCTGCCTGAAATGCTGATCTGAAGCTTCTGAACCAATCAGAGCTAGCATCTCTTCAGGCTATGGGGTGCAAAGAGCGAGGGACAGCTGTACGATGAGCTATATACTATGGATGTACGCATGGATGATTACAAACGTCCCTCAGTTCTGCCGCTGTACTGCTATGTGGCTTATTTCGATGAGTGAGTTTAAACCGAAATGGAGTATTTCTGACTATAATTAAGATACCTGTGTTTGTGGAGGATTCAGGAATGTGATTAAAAACAGGCCAACTTAACGTCTATTGGCTTTTATTGATGTGATAATGGATATGTCCATCACACATGCAGTAATTAAAAAAATATTTTATGGAGTTTTTATTTAAAATAAGTGTATATTTTCCTATCTTTTGGCATGTATTGTTCGGTATGGCTATATAATGACCACAGATGTGAAAAATGTACCCCCCCCCCCCCTCCCCAACATGATGATGTACTGCTGTACTGCTAGCCCGGTTAAAAATAAAGAGGAAATCTTGAATGTTTAAGAATAGGGAGACTTGCACTGATCGTCTCTTTTCCCATATCCATCGGATGATGAAGTGTATAAGGCTCAAGTAGTTAAGTGAGATGTTTTGTTGAAGAAGAACGATGAGCGTTTATCATCATTCATCTCTATGGTTCATCTCTATGTTTCCAGGTGACCGGCTCCGAGTGCAGCTGCTTTCGGACGGCCGGGTTTCTGTAGCTGCGAGAGACGACTGCACAGGGGTCGTCCAGGGTGGGAGCAACAGCCTTCGCCACGCATCATCTGTGGTACGTTCCGCCTCATGCCGCCAAATGCTGGATGTTATGACTCCTCTGAGACAACCAGAGAATATGAAATGTTTGCAGAGTTTGATTTGCTTACTCAGGAATACACCTCCCTGCCAAAATAAAGGAAACTCAATGAAGCGCATTAGCACGCTGTTGTGGATGACGAATCCAGTCTTTGCCCGGAATCATATTGGGGAAAACTGTACTCTGTTATTGGTGTTTATGGATTGTGCCCGCTTATGAAGTGAGAAGAATGTAATTGCTAATTTGGAACTATAAGGAAAGTGCCAAAAATAAGGGGACACCTACATAAAGTGTCTTAATTGGGGCTAGGGAGGATATGAGGTGCCAAAACTGGCGTCAACATACCTCAGCGCTGATTCAAATTTAAAGGTAATAGGCATTTTGGGGCCAAAAATGAAATTGGATATATAGCTATATATTTTCTTTGCATTTTTCCCCTCTACATTGCTTCTACAGGTTTCATTATGAGCCAAAAGAGCCAAAAGAGTGGAGGTGAGGTGTTTTTTTGTTTAGTTCAAAGTATGAGAAGCTAGCGAAAGCCTTTGAAACATTGTATTGTCAACATGAGAGCTTTAAAGTTTTATTCTTGTTCATAGGGTATTGTAGCCATTCACAAATTTCCCCCTCGGGAATTTACTGAAGTTTTGTCCCCTCTTTGCACTGGGGGAATCACCTGAGCATGGTGTAACTGCTTAACATTGCAAAGACTTAACAGCACTCTCTCGGATACTTTTACAGCGTTAGTACAATAGCGTTTGTATGCTGTACTGTACGTCGCTTTGCTGCATTCATTAACGACGACTATCCTCGAGAGACTTTAAGTTATGAACGTTCAGGGCTAGATCTAAGCATGGGCATGGGGTGGCAATGCCCCACCAAACATGATGGCAGACAAAACAACCCAAATTTCGAAGATATTTCAAATTAAAGTAATTTAAAAATAATAATGTAAAATAGTTTGAAACACTACTACTGCTTCTAACTAACTACAATTGTGGCACCATTAAACCAACACCATTTCATCATTCAAAACAGAAAACGCTCTGAGTCAGACCTTCTTTGGCTTTATGCATGCTGCGTGTCTGTTGCAACTTAAACAACCTCTGATGTTGTTGCTTACTAATAAAAGACCCGTAACCAAAAATGCTGCCCCCCAATTGGAAATGTTACATCCGGGCCTGTGAACGCTGCCGTCATTCACGCTGTTGTCAGTTATCAGACACACCCCTCTTCCTCCTCTCTCTTTCTCTCTCTCTCTCTCTCTGCGGATTTCTCCTGCACTCACACAGCTCCCGATCAAGGTATGAGATCGGATGACACATTCCCACACTCTTGAGTCTGCATGTGGGTGTGTGTGTGTGTGTAGTTGTGTGTGTGGGTTCAGGAGGTTAGGGCTTATAGGCACGATCCCAGCTCATGCATGCCTCTCGCGCTGTCTGCCGTGACTGGCCCACATAGATAAATGACCCGGGCACATAGATAGGGCACCTACACAGACACCTACGCAGATAATACATCCCGGCGTGCGATGGTCACGTGTACGCGGCACATGTACACACAGCATATCAATGTTTCTTTTTTTTTATCCCAAGATTTTGTTACCCATTTTCACCCAGTGCCAATTCCTATAATGTGATCCTGGGTTCTACACACCCTCTGCCAACCTGGGGAGGCAGCAGACTTGCCTCATGCTTCCTTCAATGCATGAGGAGTCCAAGCTGCGTTCTTTTCACCGTGACTGGTACGTTTCCCTGGTTGGACGTAGAGCGTGGAAGGAACACGTTATTCCAATCAGTTCCAGTTCCCTCCATCAGGCACCCCATGGCTGGCCAGGGGAGGCAGTTTAGAGCCCAGGATTACTACCCTAGGGGGACACGGGGAGAACATGCAAACTTCACACCAAAAGGCCGTTTCGCCAATCCTGCCGTGGGGATGGGCACTGATGACATGGAGGAGAGGGACACACCATCAGCACCCACAGCAGCTTCCCTAGCAGGAATTTTAACCCAGGCCCTTCTAGCTGTGAGGCGACAGCACTAACCACTGTTCCACCGTGCTTCGTGCATATGTTTCCAAGAGGATGCATGTGCTAATGCATACCTGGGAATTATGCGGCCCAGGAGCCAAATGCGGCCCTTTGGCTGACTCTGACCGGCCCATGAAAGGGTAGTATGGTTTTCAAACAGTGGTACAGGGACCACCAGTGATCCTTGAGGGAGTTGCGGTTAAATATAGAAAGTTGGATAACCAGATGTAACCAGATTTTAACTCAAGAGTTAAAATATTCATCTGAATTAGCCCAAGTGCACACAACTACAGAATGGCCATTTTGACCTGTATGTTTGACTGTTTGGTTTGTGAAATGCAGCCTGGTATTGTGCACAGAAGCAAAGGAAGTCTTGAGTTTTGGAGACTGTTGGGCTAAAATGTCACCAAAGTGCCTCTGTGGCTCAATTTCTGAATAAATAGAGGGCCCTGGTGTCAAAATGGTTGGTTTTACGCTTGCTTTTATCTTGAAATTAAATTCATATTACACAGACTTTAGTTCAGCCTTTAGTCTTGGCCCTCCATAATATTTCATGCATCTCATTTGGCCTCTTAGGAAAAATAATTGCCCACCCGGTGCTAATGGATATTTGTCCCCCACGTGTATAGCAATACAGTATACCTGTACAGTCTACAGCCCGACCGATATATCTGTCGTACCGATATATCGGCCGATATCGATACAGATATATCGGCATCGGTATTGGTGATATTCGTACCGATATATCGGTCGATACATCGGCCATTATATCGGTAAAATCTGCCCATATATCGGTATCGGCCGATATTTGCCTGGAACAGAAAAAGAAACACAGCAAATGGAATTATTTCACAAAAGTAAATGATGTCAATGTCGTATTCTATTGTTTACTTGAAAGAGAGAATAAATTTGACGTTTAGAAGTTTTTCAAATGTATTTTTAATTATTTTAATTCATTATTATACATCGGTCCCAAACATCGGTAACATCGGTGCAGTTTTTTCCAAAAATCGGTATCGGCATCGGCCACAAAAATATGGCATCGGTCGGGCTCTACTGTTCTCAGTACTGTTACTCTGAAGACGAGAATGTTCTTGTAAAACGCACAAACCAAACAAAGAGCATTATGCGTGATGAATCTGTAATTGCTGTTTGATATTCCAACTGTGGAACGCACACACGCACGCACACACACGCACGCACGCACGCACGCACGCACGCACACACACACACTGCAATCTGCCTAGCATCTTGTGACAGGAGACATGCCGAGGCTGTGGAGCAGGTTAAGGCGATTATCAGATCCCTGTGAGAAAAAGGCCATGGAGGTCTCCAGAGAGAGAGTGTGTGTGTGTTGGTGGGAGGGGGATATAGAATGATAGAGAGAGGGTTCCTGCCCCAGGCCTGGTGAAGCAGCGGTTTACAACCTTTGAGTCACCACCGCGAAGGCCAGTTGTACACCAATTTATCGGCTGCAGGGGTTGACACTAAGGTCTCCGAGGCGCTTCCCCATCGGGAAAGTGCAAGTCAGGTTCTACTTGCCCTCAGGTCATGCCCACTTGCCCCCCCAAAAATATATTGCAAATTTGCATTTAACTTCCTACTTGGGTGCTTTAAACCAGGGGTTTTCAACAGGTGGTCCGGGGACCACCAGTGGTCCCTGAGAGGGTTCCAGGTGGTCCCCAGCTAAGTTGGTTAACCAGATGTAACTCTTGAGAGCGTAAAAATGAAACCAAATGGACCCTTGCTTGTCCATTTGGTTTCATTTTTACGCTCTCAAGAGTTAAAATTCATCATCTTAATTAGCCCATAGTGGTCACAGACCCAGTGGTCCCTGACCCCAGCAAAATGATATAGTTTGGAACCAAATGGACCTGGGAGAGAGAGGAGATGGCTAGAAAGCAGGGAAAGACAGAGTCAGAGTGCAATGACCACCTTCAAAACAAATATATCTTGTGTTGTGTTATAGCGTTATAGTCACACACTTGCCCGATCGGGCAACCAGGTAGCAGTCATCACTTGCCCAACCATTTTTTTTTACTTGCCCCAGGCAAGCGGGCAAGTGTTAGTGTCAAGCCCTGGGCTGTCATGTTAAAAGGATCCCTGGGTAATTGGACAACTATGCCTTAAAGAGAGAATAACAGTTTTGTTATTAGTTTTTGGCATGTGTTGTTGGTTATGGCCATATAAAGACCACGGATGAGGTCTAAAAGTGTGAAAAACATATTCATCAATGAGCCCTTCTCAAAACCCTGCCTTTTGAGGCAGAGTTCAGCCACTGTCCAATGCCAGTCCGAATAGTCTAGCAACTGTTGCTATGCTCTCCTGGTCAAGCTTTCCTCTTCTAATGTGCCTATTTGACAGATTGGTGAGGGATTTAGTGAAGGGCTAGCCTCGACACCCAGGCTTTCATTTTCGTTCGCCTTGCGCGAAAATGGAAAGCCTGGACTAACGCACGTTGGAAAGTGGCCTTCAAGTGGGAGTGAACCTTCCGGGGTGGGCGTCGCTCTAAATAATGTGACGTAGAACAGCAGTGGACGGGCGCGGGAGGGGCCGGGGATGACGACACGTTAGTGAGATCAAATCAGAGCGCAGCACTTCCGCCGTGTGGATCCCACGACACCCCCGCCCCCCAAGGCCAAAATCATTGAGGGCTAGACCAGGCTAGTGAAGGGCTAATTCACTGGTGCTTTAAGGGAAATGTGTCTTATTATCAGATCACATGGGCAGGCTGCAGACT
The DNA here is from genome assembly GCA_039105355.1 of Benthosema pterotum. Classification (NCBI taxonomy): domain Eukaryota; kingdom Metazoa; phylum Chordata; class Actinopteri; order Myctophiformes; family Myctophidae; genus Benthosema; species Benthosema pterotum. The sequence continues at coordinate 14,828,684 of CM076987.1, forward strand.
CTTTTGAGATTTCCAATGGGTTCTCATCCAGTAAAAGTTGAAAACACAGTGTGGTAAAGTCTGTTGAAAAGCTGTTGCTGGGTCTCATCCATACACCCATATTATGACCACACATGTTTCACAGACGCGCACCCTCCATCACTTCCCACATTGCGTTCCTCTTTTTGGTCCCGAGAGTTGTCGACATTTCCAGGGGGAAAGATGCAGCTGCGAAGCGCCGAGAAGAATTCCTCCGTAGCTCCGAAAGGTCCGTAAAGTTATGCAGGGCAAATAAAAAGCTGTCATTGTGTCACGATACACATGGCTACACATTTGAAGTCGAGAGGCCGCATGTACTCCTCGTTTTCTTCGTATTGCTGCAGCTGTTGCGAGGAATATCAATCGCTGCAGCGTGATAGGGATTAGTTAAACAGTCGTGGCACGGCCGCATGGCACGTTGAACCATGTCCAAAGTCGTTCGGATAAAGTCTAGACGTTCACAGGCCGCGGAGCATATGGACGCCTTGAAACGGAACATCAACACTGACTGTGAGACATAAGGACACAGAGGCGAAAAGAAAGGGGCAAGGGCAGAAATGATGGGAAGAAAACGTTTCAGAGAACAATGCAGTCAAGGTCACAGGAGTGACAGTTGTGCAGTTTAGGCACGTTATGTGTAGCTTTAGACAATACTGTAAGTGACCATGAGTGTTTATGGACACAGACAAAATGTTCAAGCAGCAAAGCCAACAAAATGTATAGTAGTGCTGTATAGTCGCCTGAAATTGCCATTCGAGCCTCGGACAGCAATTTCAGGCCGAGCTTCGAACCTTCGCTAAAAAAAAAAAAACAATATGCTGCGACCCCCCCCCCCCCCCCCCCCCCCCCCCCCCCCCGTCTACTAACTCTTAAAATCGTGGATGTTGCCATCGGTAGATAAGTTTTCCACTGCCCTGAGATGTGATTGACATCAGTGAATACACCAGTCATGACACCGCTCTCCTTTCTCTCCTTTCTGATGAGACTGATCCGACACAGCCACGGGTAACACGCTGTTTTGATTGCCAAAACATGCTGTCCGTCGGCTCGTTTAATTATTTGTTTGCTGTGAACGACTACGTGTCTATTTGTATATATAGCTAAATTGCCTGCTTCTGCTGGTCAGCTAACCATAAAACCAAAACCAACCAAAGGCTTGTTTAATTATTTGTTTGCTGTGAACGACTATGTGTCTATTGTATACAGTGAGGAAAATAATTATTTGATCCCCTGATGATTTTGTAAGTTTTCATGATTAGAAAGAAATGAGCACTCTGTCATTTTTATGGTACTTTTATTTAAACAAATAGAGACAGAATATGAACAAAAATGTCCATAAGAAAATAATATTTAAAGGTTATAAATTAATTTGCGTTAGAGCTCGTGAAATAAGTATTTGATCCCTAAGCACAATCTGACTTAGTACTTAGTGGAGAAACCCTTGTTGGCAAGCACGGAAGTCAGATGTTTCTTGTAGTTGGTCACCAAGTTTGCGCACATATCAGGGGGGATTTTGGCCCACCCCTGGTTAGATCTTCTCTCCAAATCCTGAAGGTTTCGAGGCCATTGCTTGCCAACTCGAAGCTCGAGCTCCCTCCATAGATTTTCTATAGGATTAAGGTCTGGAGACTGGCTAGGCCACTCCATGAGCTTAATGTGCTTCTTCAAGACGCATCTTTAGTGCTCTGGCTGAGGGAAGGAGGTTCTTGTCCAAGATGTTGCAGTGCATGTCTCCATCCATCGGCCACAATGCAGTGAAGTTGCCCTGTACCCTTAGCAGAGAAACAGCCCCAAAGCATAATGTTTCCACCTCCATGCCTGACGACGGCCATGGTGTTGTTGTTATAGATTTGAAGGCATCTGGGACCACAGTCACCAAGAAAACCATTGGTAACACAGTACACCTTAACAGATTGAAATCCTGCAGTGCCCAGCCATGTCCCTCTGCTCAAGAAGGCGCATAGAGGCCCATCTAAAGTTCACCAATGAACACCTAAATGATTCAGACCAGGCTGCGGGGAAGGTGATGTGGTCAGAAGAGACCAAAATTCAACTCTTTGGCATCCATTTGACTTGTCATGTTTGGAGGGAGAGAAATGCTGAATACAAACCCAACAACACCATCCCCACCGTCAAGCATGGAGGTGGAGACATTATGCTTTGGGGCTGTTTCTCTGCTAAGGGTACAGGGCAACTTCACCGCATTGTGTGACCGATGGATGTGGCCATGTACCGCAGGATCTTGGACAATAACCTTGGACAAAATCCTTCCCTCGCAGCCAGAGCACTGAAGATGGGCCGTGGCTGAGTCTTCAGCATGGCAACGACCTAAAATATACGGCCATGGCAACAAAGGAGTGGCTCACGAAGAAGCACATTAAGCTCAGGGAGTGGCCTAGCCAGTCTCCAGACCTTAATCCTATAGAAAATCTATGGAGGGAGCTCAAGCTTCGAGTTGGCAAGCAACAGCCTCGAAAACTTCAGGATTTGGAGAGAAGATCTAACCAGGGGTGGGCCAAAATCCCTCCTGAGATGTGCGCAAACTTGGTGACCAACTACAAGAAAGGTCTGACTTCCGTGCTTGCCAACAAGGGTTTCTCCACTAAGTACTAAGTCAGGTTGTGCTTAGGGATCAAATACTTATTTCACAAGCAATAACGCAAATTAATTTATAACCTCTAAATATTATTTTCTTATGGACATTTTTGTTCATATTCTGTCTCTATTTGTTTAAACAAAAGTACCATAAAAATGACAGAGTGCTCATTTCTTTCTAATCATGAAAACTTACAAAATCATCAGGGGATCAAATAATTATTTTCCTCACTGTATATAGTCTTAAGTGCCCGCTGCTGCTGGCTAGCCTGCTGCTGGCGAGGTAAATACCATACCATAACCATAAAACCAACCAGTCAGCGTGCAGCTCTATAGAGTACAGACGGAGTTGCGCAAACTCCGTTCACTTCCTAGAGCTAGTCTAATGGCGGATCGCCTACATAGACTTATATTGAGAATGGGACACCTTCAGTGAAAACAATGCATTTCCAACTACAGTAACAGCGCGTTTCACAGCGAGTTTCTGACCCCTCGATGTCGCACATCTACTAGATGGGGGGAAAAGTTAAATAAATAAATAAATGCGAATGGTTCGGGATCATTAATATTCGTTCGCGTGGCGACCTTAGCGAGCGAATGGTTCGAATTCCGAGCTTCGGTATACAGCCCTAATGTATAGCAGATCTGTCAATTTGCTATATACTTTATTTTATGTATGGCAAAAAAAATAAAATAGAATAAGAAATGAAAGGTAGCTGTTATTGACCTTAAAGGTATTAGAGGCAAATTTTAACAAAAAATGTCAATAATGTATAGATATTTTTTGCCTTCCCCTCTACGTTGCTTCTACTTTGATGCTGCAGCTGTTTCCCTGCAGACAGACACTTGCTTCGTCCTGCAGACGGTCCAGAACTTTGTTGTTTTCAACAGATCATGAAAACAAAACATTTGCCGGGCTCAGGGAATGTGATGCTAATTTGTGAGGGGCAGGAGGGTTGTATGGGGTGAGGCAGCGTTTCAGCCAATCACAGAAATGGCTTTGAAAAACCATGAGTATTGGAGATTCAAGCCCCCCCCCCCCCCCCAGCTAAAAAAAGTGCAGCTCAAAAAAGTGCTCACCACCCCAGACTACAATACACTCACTAGCATATCAGTAACACACAACGCGACCAGTTCCGCTCCGAAGAGCCCAACAAAACCCCAGCGCCGTGGGGCTGTTTAAACAACAGTCGGACTGTCCTGTCATCCATTGTTCCCGCAGCATCTGTCCTCAATCAGTTTGATACACTCCGAGAGAGAGAGAGGGAGAGAGAGAGAGAAGGGAAGGAGGCTATGGGCCTCAGTGATGGTGGATTCGCGGATTCGATTGTGCTCTGCGGGCTTGTGATGTAATTGCATGCGCAATGGAGGAAAAACCTCAAGCCAGGGACAATAAACATCACAAACGCGTGTTTGTTTGCTCGCCAGCCAGAGCTACAGACATGTGGAAGTGCTGTAGTTAGTAAAATGCGCGATTCGTATACTCGGTGAGCTTGTGGATTATCCATTTTTTGTGTGAATAAAAGGGCTTGCAGACAAGTCAGTAATAGGGCAAACATTGCCTCTGAGATCTTGTGAGATCCCAGAGAGCTGTGAGAGTCATGTCTCTTTCTCGTTTCTGCAGACTCAGAAACCGACGCAGATGTACAGTATGTAGGCCACAGGGTGCAGTGGGTGTTCAGACTAACACACCCACTTACTGTACATGCTCACACGCTCTTGTACAGGGGTTGACACTAAGGTCTCGGGGGCACTTGCCCATCGGGCAAGTGCAAGTCAGGTTCTACTTGCCCTCAGCTCATGGTCACTTGCCCCCCAAAAATATATTGTAAATTTTGCAGATGTAACTCTTGAGAACGTAAAAATGAAACCAAATGGACCCTTGCGGGTCCATTTGGTTTCATTTTTACACTCTCAAGAGTTAAAATTCATCATCTTAATTAGCCCAGGTCTACACAACTAGAGAATGTAGAAGATTAATGGTCATTTTGATGTGTATGTTAATTTGCCTGTTTTGTTTCCCAAATCCAGCCTGGAATTGTGGATAGCGTGCAATGACTGCCTTCAAGACAAATTTATCTTGTGTTGTGTTGTAGTGCTCTAAGTTGCACACTTGCCCGATCGGGCAACCAGATAGCAGTCTTCACTTGCCTGACCATTTTTTTTACTTGCCCCGGGCAAGCGGGCAAGTGTTAGTGTCAAGCCCTGCTTGTAGAGTGTTGCTCAGCTTCTTCCTGCAGAATTGTAGTGTTGCTGGCGGGTGACGGGAGCCACCGCAGACATGTAGATGAGTATGAAGCCTGACGGTACCAGCACATACTGTAACATGACCTGCCACGGTTTGGCTGTTCACTCATGCCTGTTCACTGATTGCACCAGCAACAGGGAGTTGTCCTGAACTGAGTCACCACGAGAATGATGACCTCACTGCTTTCACCATTTTAGGTGAAACCCCACTTCACTTCACCCTGGAGTATGATTGAGCCTTAAGATGGTGCAGCTGGATCTGCTGTTGTTACGTCAATGTGTCCCTGTGCAAGACACTTAGGGCTCCATTTTCGTTACATGCATTGGGTCACTGGTGTGAATGGGTGAATAGGATTCACAATCTATGTAAAATGCACTCTTTACTGCGTGGCCTGCATCAAAGTTGTGTTCAGTAATGCTACTCTGAAGACGTTGGTTGTAAAACCATAGGAACACATTGCTTTTTGGTTGAGTGAGTCTTTAATCACTGTTTAATATTCCAACAGAGAGACACATGCGTGCCCACACGCACAAACCCTTCAAGTTCTGCACAGTAAGCCATTCCTTCCTTGTGGTTTAATGGTGATTGTCACATCCAGTCACAGTGAGTCCGACCTTCACCTTTCACTTGTGTCAAACCGAGGGACTATGAGCTCCCTGGGGGATGTCGTAAAAGCCGCAGAAGGAAGAAGGTTTTACCAGTGCAGTGTCCCGATGCGACTGTTAACATTTCAGATGCCCCACATATAACTTCACAAGCATGCATCTGCCTCCCTGGTGTCGGCCATGGAGGTCTCATTCGGACCAGGCAGCGGCTTGGTTATAAACAAGCAGGACGTTATGTTGTTACTAATGGTGATGCACAAGGTACTCTTAAAGGAAGTTTCACTTTTTGTATTATATAATGGAAGGGATAACACCCGACGAGGCGGTGATTGTTTCCTATTAACTGACCGAGGCGCAGCCGAGGTCAGTTAGTTAGGAAACAATCACCGCCTCGAAGGGTGTTATCCCGCTTATTACATGGCTTACGTCAGTGGTTTTCAACGCCCGAGGACCACCAGTGGTCCTTGAGAGGGTGACGGCAACGGCATGTAAACAACCAAATACGTAGCTGCTAACCAAATGGACCCACTAACGGCGTGCTGGAACTAAATGCGGAAGCGCACCGCGGGCTTACGTCAGTGGTTTTCAACGTCCGAGGACCACCGGTCGGTGGTCCTTGAGAGGGTGACGACAACGGCATGTAAACAACCAAATAGGCTACGTAGCTAACCAAATGGACCCGCTAACGGCGTGCTGGAACTAAATGCAGAAGCGCAGCGCGGATTGATATGAACACAGCTGTTTGGACTTTGGGGACCTTGTTTATGCAGCGGTCAATAATAGCGCGGAGCGGTGAACTATAGTGTATTATTGACCGGTCACATGACCAGAACGCTGGCTTCTGATTGGAGCATTCATTCAAGCCATGTAATAATGGAAGAAAATGTACTTTTACACAATATGCTATTTTCTATAAGGTGTGTGTGTGTGCGTGTGTGTGTGTCACATAATCTCAGCTATGAGCTTCGAGGCCTAGAGACTTGGAGTGTTCCCCAATTCACTCTGTTTCATTTTGAAAAGAAATGAAAAAACAGACCTGCACATTGTTCAAAACGTTGCGTTCCTAATTAAGTATTATAATTCTCAATGAGTGATTCTGACAGATTGAAAGGTGTGTTCTGTGGCGTGGTGGTGGGTGGTGTTGTGTAGCTGGGCAGCATTAGTGTCACAGACCATCACCTCGGGGGGCCCAGACTAAATCTACTTAAAGAACCTCAACAATGTACCGGACTGCACGCCACGGGATTTACTGAAATGGCTCTAAATTAACATGTGATAGAGTTTAATGCCCCTAACTTACCCCCCCCCCCCCCCCCCTCTCTTCTACTGTACATGACTCACTAATTCTATCTCTGCTTAAATCTTTCCCTCCCACTCCCTCCGTTTAAGCAATGTGAGTGAGTGGGGAAAGTCCAGTCCAATTCAGAGTCCCGTCACTAATGGAAAACAATAATGGATGGTTATTGTTGAGCAATGTGAAGAGGCTTCACAGCCAAGCTGTTTTAGTCAAGGATGTTTTAGGTAATGTAGCATGAGCGTGGGAGGAAGATTACTTACAAATGCCATTCCACGCTCCCTTAAGAAACATCCAATTTACCAAGTCATACATTTCCAGGTTTAACCTTTATTTTCCATTAAGAAGTGGTAAAGTTCAGCCACGTCATTATTTTTTGTTGAGTGACATTATCTTGGAAGAAAGACTTCTTTTCTTCCAGAAAATGTTGAGATCTTTAGCCTGAACTATTGCGTATTTAAGTGGTACATGAAGCCTGATTCATACATTGTTACAGAATTATCTAGATTAGCTATTTTCAGTGTGCAACCAAGTATAAATCAGGCGTAAGGCCTTTTGACTGTGTGGTATACCCACTCAACACAACATGATTCGACTCGACATGACGTGAGACTTTGTGGAATTGCCACCCTGATGGTATTTTGGATTTGTTTTCGTTAGTCCAGCTTGCATTTACCCATTCAGCCTCTCCAGGAGGGGCGAGAGCAATCCTCGACTGCGGCGGTGACCATTGTGCATAACAGTCGCGATGTTGTTCATAACAGCTCACCGTTATGCATGACTGTTGACCGTTTTGCATTATGGTCTGACGGTTTGCATAATGGTCGAGGGTTAAGGTTACGTTTAGGCATAGGTTTTACTGTGGTTATGTTTAGGGTTAGGGGTTAGAGTTGGGGTTAGTAGGGAAAACGGTCGACTGTTATGCAAAACAGTCGCTATTGTTATGCAAAACTCCCGCGACTGTTATAAAACCGTTGCGACCGCCGCTGTGGTCGAAGATTGGTTTCACTGGCTCTCCATTCAGCAGGGTTAACAAACATTCCAGTCGCAAACATTTTGGTAAAACAGTTGACAAAAGGTGCGCTGAGCAGATGACACCCATTCTTTGCCACTACAGTAGTGTTCCTTTCATAAAATAATCAGATTACAATCTAATTGCTCAAACCCATAATCAGCAGTCCAAGAAAGATGCCCTTCGTCACCGAGTAACCCTTGGGAGCCCTCTGGAACACCCCATAACATGGCCGTGTCCCAATGCCTGCACTGTACCAAGTTAACGACCGTGCCGTCCACGCACCTGCGCTGTTCCAGTGCCAGTCCCAGACCCACCGTGGGAGAGAGGAAGAGGAAGATCAAGTCACAGCCGATCTGCACTTTGTTAAAGGGGGGAGAGTCTCACACTTAATGGCAACAATGTGTTCTTCTTCTACCTCAAGAACTCACTTTAGCAGGGGGGAGTCAGGCCATGGTGCGCTCGCGGCTAGCTATGCTAATGCCCTGCAATTTGCCCGGGATAACGAGGGAAGTTATTTCCATGCGCGGGTCAAATGCAAAAGCGCCCGGGCATCTTCCGAACGCCGCAGCCCGAAGTTCAAGAAGAGTTCAAGGGAAGCAGGGGCATCATTTTCATAATTAGCAGTGAAGTATTGAGGCCACAGTGTGGGCCCCCCTAGGTCTGCACTACACCAGTTAAAATCTCAAATGTTCATTTAAGTCTGGGGCTGTACAAACGGAATTAGATTTTGTCTGTAGACTCTGAATTATTTGATATGACGGTACTCTGGATTGCATCCATTGGTTGGGTGCCACAGAGGGTCTTCTCTATAATAGCTGTTGTGTCTGAATGTGAGCCTTTGTGTGGAGATGTGATGGAGCAAAAAGTTACTCAGACGTAGGTTTTCACTTTGCCTCCACATGAATTCTGCACACAACTAGATCAGCACTCGGTAGATTGCAAACGTGCACGTTGCGCACAAGTAGGCCATGGCCTCCTCGCGCGTGAGTGGAGCGAGCTAATACGTCATTACGTCATCCTAAACCGGCCAATCGAGTACCCCAATGGACGATCGAACACGCACAGACCACTTACAAGTAAAAATACAGTAGTGCACAGTACAGTCATAGTACACTGTAGTGTACGCTTAAGCATGCATAACATTCATGAGGGGGCACGGTGGCACAGTGGTTAGTGCTGTCGCCTCACAGCTAGAAGGTCCTGGGTTCGATTCCCGCTAGGGGCGCTGCTGTGGGTGCTGGCGGCGTGTCTGCTCCTCCACGTCATCAGTGCCCACACCCGAGGCGGGGTTGGCAAAAGGGCCTTTCTGTGTGGAGTTTGCATGTTCTCCCCGTGTTCCCTAGGGTAGATACCCTCACAAAAACATGCTGTAATCCTGGACTCTAAACTGCCTCCCCCTGGCCAGCCGGGGCGCCTGATGGAGGGGACAGGAACTGGTTGGAATAACGTGTTCCTTCCACGCGCTACGTCCAACCAGGGAAACTCCCCCCCTGTCAGGTGAAAAGAAGGCAGCTTGGACTCCTCATGCATTGAAGGAAGCATGAGGCCAGTCCGCTGCCTCCCCAGGTTGGTGGAGGGTGTGTAGAGCCCAGGATCACATTAGGAATTGGCACTGGGTGAAAAAATGGGTTGCAAAAATCGTGGGCTAAAAAAATATATATATAAAAAAAGCATGTATAACATTCATGTGCGTGCACACACCCACACAATGCTGTAGTCCACCATCCTGGGTGAATGTTGTTTTTCTTTTTTCCCAATTAAAATCCTTTTTAGGCTACCCAAGAGAACCTATCCAAACATCACTTTGATATAGTTTATGCCCTGTTATGGCCTTGTACTGCTCTTACTTCATTTCTATTATTAAGAGAGAGAGAGAGAGAGAGAGAGAGAGAGAGAGAGACAGGGGGGTTTACAGGGGTAGAGGAGTATAGGTGGGAGGGGTGAAGGTGCCTCCGTGTCTGTCAGATGTTTTATTCATCTGGTGTCCTCTTGCCAGATGGAAGAGGTTTGTTCCGCAGCGCCGCTGTCATACAAAACTGCCACTGGAATGATGGAAGGGAGAGCACAGAGGAGATGGGGTGGATGGATGAACCCATTAAAGTACCACTTCACCACTTTTCAACGTATAAGAGATCCTCACTAATACCACTACTCTTTTCTACTCAGTCTGTGTCTCATAGGAGGGTTGTGGACAGTTCAGAAACCCATCCTCCAATGACATCAATGGGGAATCCAAGCTAATAGAAACAGCAGGCTTTCTATTTCTGAAAAGTTGCCATGCAAAAATGGCAGCCATCATATCCCTGATAATAATGTATGTATATATATTTTTTCTTTTCAAAAACATTTGTTCAAAAAATCTGCAGAATGATGATGTCATTGGAGGACGGATTTCTGAACTGCCCACGGCCCTTCTGTGAGGCACAGATTGAGTAGAAAAATAGTGGTATTTTTATCTTGTACATTAATGAAAACCTTTTATATAAAGATACGTTGAAAAGTGGTGAAGTGGTCCTTTAAGTCTGAGGCTGACTCTACAGATGCATTCTACGCCAGTAGTGGTTCTTATTTTTGAGTTTATGCTTCTCTCTCTCTCTCTCTCTCTCTCTCTCAGGATGTGGTACAGTAAGACAGTAAAACTATAAAAAAAAAATGTAAGCCACAAAAAGGTCCTGGGGACTTGTTTCCACTTTGGTCCCATGTATTTTCAATCAATGGCTGGATGCTGTGACACACAAACAGATATAAACGGATGTTTCAAGAGAAATGAGGGGAAAAAGATGGAAAGGAAAGTTTGTATGGATATTGAGAGAATCAGAGAGAAAGAGAGAGGGAGAAAAAGAGGGGTTGATACTCGTGCACTTGCACGAGCAGAACTCTCATGAATCTCCCGTTGACATGCAGACAAGATTTAGGTGAAACATACCTGCTGCTCGTGTAGGATTTGGCCCATATTTCCTATGCAGTGTGTCTCTGTTTGTGTCTGCACATGTGCGTGCATGTATGTGCACGTGTACACCTGCAAGCCTCAAGGTGAACGCTGTGTCACCATTTGAACTCAGGGAGGCAGCGAAAAAAGGGAGGACCGAACTGGGCCGGGTAACGTGGGGGTAAAGGACGGTAGAGAAGAGAGAAAACCAGAGAGAACAAAACAGACCGTTGAACGACAAACGGGAAGGGAGGAAGTTGTCAAAGGGCTATAAAGTATGAAGCGATGAGAGAGTCGAGGCGAAATGGGAGGGCGGGAAGCGGTTGAATGGGGGAGACATGCGGTGGGGGGGGTTGACAGTGACAGGGGTGTACGAGTAGAAGTAAAGTAAAAGTAGAATGTAGAAAAGTCCTAGAAGGCAGTGAGGGGGCACGGTGGAACAGTGGTTAGTGCTGTCGGCTCACAGCTAGAAAGTCCTGGGTTAGATTCCCACTAGGGATGCTGTGGGTGCTCTCAGCAGGATGTCTCCTCCTCCACGTCATCAGTGCCCATACCCAAGGTTGGTGGAAGGGCTTTTCTGTGTGGAGTTTGCATGTTCTCCCCATGTCCCCTAGGTTTACGTACCTTCACAAAAACATGCAGTAATCCTGGTTTCTAGACTTTCTCCCCCTGGCCATCCGGGGTGCCTGATGTAGGGGACAGGAACAGTCCTCATGCATTGTAGGAAGCATGAGGCCAGTCCGCAGAGGGTGTGTGGAGCCCAGGATCACATTAGGAATTGCCACCGGCTGAAAAAATGGGTTACAAAATCGTGCGATGAAAAATTACATTAAAAAAGTACAGTACTTGTATGCAAATAAAGATATTTTACCGCGGGACAGAGAAATAGTGGGAGAGAGGGAGAGGCATAAGGAGGAAGAGAGGGAGGAAGGGGAGGGAGAGGAGAGGGGTGGAGGAAAGTGTCTGGGACAGATTATCCTTGGAAGGCAATCAATCTTCTCTGATCTTGAGGAGACAGCAGGGGGGCAGTATACTTACACACACACGTGCACACTCGAAATACATACAGTACTGTCTTGCACATAGATAACACACATGCAGATTAGTTGCACACAAGTAGAGCAGGGGGTGCAGGAATGAAAACACACACGCACGCGCGCACGCGCACACACACACACGCACACACATACAGCCCTCATGCTGAGGGATCAGTCCCTTGTTCTTGACCTGGGATGTCTCCATTTAGTCTCGTATGCATTCTTTCTTTCTAGGTCTGTCGGTCTCCTCCCCCCATTCTTCCCTCAGCCTTCCTACGAAAAAGCAGGGGCTTCATTTTTAAGTTAATATTGATACTACTTAATCTTGTGTCAGCCCATTTATATTATGTGATTTCCCGACTGCCCTTTAAAACAACCACCAATTCACTTTCTGCTATTAATCATAAAGAGTGTCACTTCTCTCCAAACGGGTCTTTTCTTGACTTTTGGACTTTTCAATTGTGGATAATAGCGTTGTTTCTTCAAGGTGTACGTTTGAACTTGAGACGGGGGTCCTCACAAGACATATGGCTGCAATTTTTTGTAGATCGTAGTGCTGTGGGACATAAGGCTGCGTTTTAGTCGCGTGTGTGAAACTGGGGATCCAGCCCACATGGGTCTGACTTTAATGCGTGTGCGGCTCTGGTCCACAGATGGTCCATAACACAACCCTATATAGTGTCAACAGAGCCGGGGTGCAAACAAACTGTGGTATCTAGTCCATAAACAGTTGTGGCTTCCTCTTTCGCTTTTTGCAATCTGCCCCCATGGCAACGGCATTCCACGAGATCTGGACCAGAAAGAGACATATCAGTGGTTCTCAACCTTTTATGGATCATCATGGCCCTGCTCGAACGTCGCGGCCCAGCCATCTGACCACTTAAAGGGGAGGTCCACCCATTTTCAACATTCTAATATGTCATTAGTATACCCTAGAGGTGCTGGGTGGACATGATAAAAAAGTTCCCCCATTCTGTGTTCCTAAGAAGTGGAGGTCTGAAGAAAACCACTAACATGGTGAAACATCTTGATGACATCATCAAGATGTATTTTCACCATGTTAATGGATTTCTTTAGACGCTTCTTTTTTCTGAGAGCGTACAAATGGAACCAAATGAACCCGTTAGGGTTCATTTGGTTGCATTTGTACACTCTCAGAAAAAAATGTTGAAAATGGGTGGAATTCCCCTTTAACCTGAAAGAAATTACGCCACTTAATTAAAGCAAATCTGCAAGCTCTCGACATGGATTTTGCTGTAAATAATAATAATAATTAATAAACTTTATTTGTATAGCACCTTTCATGACATAAACTGCAACTCAAAATGCTTTACATATAGGACAAAGAAGAAATCAAAACAACAATAAAATAAGAAGTATAATCAAAGAGCCTTTAAAGTTGCAATGCAATCAGGACATAAAATAAACCGCTGCCGCACATTGTGAGATTGTAGTACAGCTATTTTGTGTGTGTGATGTGAGTACATGTGTTTAGTCTGATGAAGTACAGTCCTACAGTCGACAATTTGCTTTTGATTTAGTTTAATTAAAACCAAATTGGTATTGATTGGTAAAAAAAAAAAACTTCAACGATCGTATGGAAATTTCTTCCAAAAGGCTAATGAGACCTCTCCACCATCTCCTCCAGAAAAGTCGCTCTGTTCCTGCCTAACATCATCAGCTTTTGCGTGCTCTCCGACTGTGCCGGCCTCGGATAAGATCGTCCCGATAGCAGAACCACATTAAAGGCATCGCTAGCTCATTATTATGCAAAACAGCTGGCCTGTTTTAGCCATGGCGTGTCTGCTTTACGATAGAAGCTTTCACCAAGCGACTCCATTCCTGTTTGACAGGTGTTCCTCTGTGCAGATGCTCTCGAGCTACGATCTGTATCAACGTTGGCCTGACATGAACTGTGTCCCGGGCCCCACGGACGTGACAGATCTCTCATGTTTGCCTTAGCCCAGTGCTTTTCAACCCTTTTGACACCAGGGCCCGCTATTTATTCAGTAGGTATGCAAACTTGTAGCTTTTCAGCGAAAATCACAGTTTTTCTCCCAAATTGGGCACCTACGTAATTCGTGCAAATCCGTTAAAAAAAGAAAGGTTTGAGGGCCTTATAGATCTGTAGCTCTTGAGAGCGTAAAATGAAACCAAATGGACCCTTATGGGTCCATTTGGTTTCATTGTACACTCTCGAGAGTTAAATTATATTTAAACTTCTGACCAAACCTAACTTACCTAATTTTCAAGAATCTACACATTTAGAAAATGTAGAAGAATTGCTATTTTGACCAACGTTTTGCCAGTTATTTCTCCTAAATTAGTCCGAGAGACTAAACTCAACATCAAATAGTGGTCCTCCGTGGCTAAATGCAGAATAAATAGTGAGCCCTGGACTGGTATGAAAATGGTTGAAAACCATAGCTCTACTGAGCTCAAGGTCACTGGAACAACCCCCAATCCTCAAGGTTATGAGGGAGTTTGTTGTTGTTTGCATTACCCGGACCTGGCACACATCCATGACAGACTATGTATAATGTCGAGATGGTGGACATTTCCTTAACCTGTTCCAGCCGTCTGTGTTTTCGGTGTTGAACAGGTGTTCTTGGTCCTCATGGATTTTCTCTCTTACGAAAGCCATGGCCATGGGATCGGAGGGCATCCCCACTAGAATCCTATTCCTTTTCAATAGTTACAATGACCAGTCTACAAGCTTATCTATAATAGGTATTGATGCCTACACAAAATGCTTGTTGGTTTATCATTTTGCTACATTATTTTTTCATATTTAATGCCTTGTATGGTGCACCTGAGTTCTACTTGTTAAGTCTTTAAGTGTATGCCCTGTGTCAGTGAATTCTGTGTTTTGGCTCCTTACAGTACCTGAAGTCTGACAGTGGCATGTGATTAATTCAAATCATTTGTTGTTTCTTTCTCTGGTTAAAGAGAAAAGGACTTTGGTAACTTGGTCTCACTCCTACAATATGCAAGTGCAACATTCAGTATATGCAACACAGGCACCCATACTAATACGGGTATTATAGGGATATACAGTACTGTATAATGTATTCATTTGATCATCAATACATTGGCATGTTGAACTTGAACAGACACGTAGAAAATTTCTCGGAATGGAAAGTCATCTCTGAAACCGGCGAGGATGTGTCAAACGGTGGCATTCATTATCTGACGGGTGTTTGAAAGATCATAGAATTGTCGAAAGGTTGCTCTGAAAACGGAGGGTGATTATGCAAATGCGTGTCCCGAACCCTTTGATCAGATAAGGGAGTTTAAACAAGGGTATTTTAGTCTACTAGAATTTTCTTCATAATCTTTGTCGAAGTATGAATGCTCTAAGTATCTTTTGTTAGTTCTTGACAAGTGATCAGTATATACGTCCTCACAAACAATGGCGTAAAGTATGTGGTATACATGTTTTTACTATGATTAATATTTCCCATTTTTGTACTTTTACTACTCCATTTGAAGGTATAGCAATTAGCAAGTGATTTGCGTGATTTGGAAAACTTTCTAACCTACAATAAGGGGAGAGTACTGACACTCCCGTTGACTCCCAATGCTACGGCTGAACAGAGACGGCTATTGGCTGAAAAGCACACGTGACTCTTGTTGGTACCAAACAAACCACCTAGATGGTTCCAAACAAACCACTCTCGTCCATCCACTTGCATTGACGGGGCTTGACACTAACACTTGCCCGCTTGCCCGGGGCAAGTAAAAAAAAATGGTGGGGCAAGTGAAGACTGCTACCTGGTTGCCCGATCGGGTAAGTGTGCAACTTAGTGCACTATAACACAACACAAGATAAATTTGTCTTGAAGGCAGTCATTGCACTCTGCCTCTGTGTCTTTCCCTGCTTTCTAGCTATCCACAATTCCAGGCTGGATTTGGGAAACAAAACAGGCAAATCAACATACACATCAAAATGACCATTAATCTTCTACATTCTCTAGTTGTGTAGACCTGGGCTAATTAAGATGATGAATTTTAACTCTTGAGAGTGTAAAAATGAAACCAAATGGACCCGCAAGGGTCCATTTGGTTTCATTTTTGGTTTCAATGTACAATATATTTGGTTTCAATGTACAATATATTTTTGGTGGGCATAGGCAAGTCACCATGAGCTGAGGGCAAGTAGAACCTGACTTGCACTTGCCCGATGGGCAAGTGCCTCTGAGACCTTAGTGTCAACCCCTTGGATTGACAGCAGAGCTCCAGTGCAAGCGCGAGATAAAAGCGTGTCAGTACTCTCCCTTATAGTACTTTAAGTGCAACAGGCCAACATCATATACAGCAAGGCCTACCTCAATCCTGATTGGAGGAAGGTCTCTCTCATCCTGATTGGAGTAAAGGCTTTTTTCCCAAAGCTCAAACTGAAACTAGGGTTGTTGTTTTTGCCCCAAGGGGCTCACTGGGCACAGGGAGGAACTCCTTATATGGTCACCACTCTCTATAGTAGAGATAATTAGCCAAAAAAAGAAGAAAGAAATATTTGAATTAAGTGGAATCACTTACCATACCTTTAAACTTTGGCACGTTGTGAGCTTGTAGATTATTTATTTCCATAATCTGCATAATAAGTACCTTTAGTCTTGGTATACTTTAAGTAGGCCTACATTTTGATAGCATTACTTTTGAACATTTTTTTTCCTCAAGTGAATTTTGATTACCAGTGCTTTTTTCTAGATGTGTTTCTACATTTGGGTAAAATAAATGACTCTGGCCTGATTAAAAGACCTAATCTCATGGGAGTATTTACTCCTCACTACATGTGGGGGTGGAGGTGGAGGTTTCAGCCTTGGAGGACTATTATCATTCCTTGTATGAAATGTCATGCAAAGATCAAAGACATGAGGCAAAAATAATGATAATCTTCTCTAGTACAGAACTATCTTGGCACTGTGTGTGTGTGGGTGTGTGTTTATATTCTACGGCAGTGGTTTTCAACAGGTGGTCCGGGGACCACCAGTGGTCCTTGAGAGAGTTCCACGTGGTCCCCAGGCTAAATGATGGAAAGTTAGTTAACCAGGTGTAACTCTTTGAGAGCGTAAAAATGAAACCAAATGGACCCTTACGGGTCCATTTGGTTTCATGTTTACGCTCTCAAAAGTTAAAATATTCATCATCTGAATTAGCCCAAGTCTACACAACTAGAGAATGTAGAAGATTAATGGTCATTTTGATCTGTATGTTTGACTGTTTTGTTTCTCAAATACAGCCTAGAATTGTGGACAAAAGAAATCTTTAGTTTTGCGTCTGTGGGGTGAAAATGTCATCAAATGGTGTTCCGTGACACAAATTCTGAATAAATAGTGGGCCCTGCTATCAGAAAGGTTGAAAACCCCTGCTCTACGGTGCATATTGTACCATTGGATGTTAGGTTCTTAGTTCACTAAATTACTTTTTGTATGCATTTGATGTATTATGTTTTTTCTTTTTTATTATTGTATAAATCACTGTGGATTAAGAGTGTCTGCTAAATGCCAGAATTGTAACAAACATCTAGGTCTTTGCTGCGTGACTTCCAATGTTCCCCTCCAGAGAGAATAGAGTCATTGAGAGACGATTGAGCGGCGATCAAAACCGTCATGTTTGGCTCCACACTGTGATGAATTACAACAAACGCCACGAGAGTTGAAAGTTGTGTCCATTCCAATCCTTTGAATAATTCCTTTTTTTCTGCTGGGTCAGATCGGTTAATTCCAAGACTTATGATGTACTGTTGTAAAACAGATTTCCCTTGTGATTCCATAAAATATGGAATGTTTTAACCTTTTGTTGGGTAGAGGCCACAAGCAGGCCACACGCATTATGCATGCAAAACACAATAACGTTTAAAGCTCCTATATGTAATTTTATGGTCAAAATAATAATTACATAGTTTTTATGTTTTTCATGACGTTTTCCTTTAATTAGATAATATCTCCAAAAAATATTGTCTTTTTGACGCCTCTATGGGCTGCAGGGGGCCTCAGAAATCGCTATAAGCGATATAAGCTTTGCCATTGGCTAACAAATAGTTCCGGTGGGACTATTACTTAGCCAATCAGGAAGAGCTTCGCTGAGCTGCCCCTGATTAAGGATGAAGGGAGGACTGTGGAGTCGATTGTGGAGTTGGTGATTTTTAAAGGGCCACTGCAGCTCCTATGGTTACTATTAGATATTTTCAGGAAGTGATCTAATAATGAAACGGTCTAAGATAAAGAAGAAAAAGAAGGAAATAAATGCCAGTAAAATTATAAGATGTATTGCTTAATATATATACTTTTTTTTTACGAATATCATGTTGTAACAGAGGACTGCAACAAATGCAAAAGCTATGGTGGAGCTTGGGGTGTCCAGGCAAAGGGTTAAACATGAAGCGCCTGCCAGTGCGAAAGCTGCCTGTATGATTACATGCTTTTGCCTCAGTGTCTTCTCATTTTGTCAGTGCTGGAGAGCCTGGACATCATTATCACTCAAGCACTTGGCTACTTGGATGGCTGACTAATCCTGCAACTTTCTATCCATTCACCATCCGTGTGTATTGTCTTGCGTATGTATGTGCACTTCAAAAGTGTGTAACTGTACTGTATGTACTGTATGTGTCCAGCAAAATTCACTTTGCTGAGAGAACTCAGCAAAAATGGGAGAACTCTAGTTAACATGGAAAAGGAGAAAAGGGGGTCGCAGTTAGTGTCTCACAGATAGAAGGTGGGTTTGATTCCCGCTGGGGCGCTTCTGTGGGTGATGGCATTGTGGGCTTAATTTTCGTTACCATCTAAACCCCTTATCCTA
This sequence comes from Benthosema pterotum, assembly GCA_039105355.1. NCBI lineage: Eukaryota > Metazoa > Chordata > Actinopteri > Myctophiformes > Myctophidae > Benthosema > Benthosema pterotum. The sequence goes on from CM076987.1 coordinate 14,847,226, forward strand.
AACCCCTTATCATTTTTTTTTTTACTGTTTTGAAAAACTTTTTGGAATAGTTCAACATGCCAATCTGTTGACACATTATGAGCTTGTAGACTGGCCATTTAAACTATTGAAAAAAGATTTTTTTAAATGTTCAAAAAGGCAAAGAAGTTAAGGGATAAGGGGTTTAGCGATAATGAAAATGGAGCCCTATGTCTCCTCTTCGTCATCAGTGCCCATACCTGAGGCGGGGTTGGAGAAAGGGCCTTTCTGAGTGGAGTTTGCATGTTCTCCCCGTGTCCCTTAGGATAGATACCCTCACAAAAACAGGCAGTAGTCCTGGGCTCTAAACTGCCTCCCCCTGGTTAGCTGAGGTGCCTGATGGAGGGGACAGGAACTGGTGGGAATAACGTGTTCCTTCCACGCGCTACGTCCAGCCAGGGAAACTCCCCCCATCAGGTGAAAAGAAAAAGGCAGCTTGGACTCCTCATACATTGAAGGAAGCCTGAGGCATGTCCGCTGCCTCCCCACTGGTGGGTGGAGGGTGTGTAGAGCCCAGGATCATATTAAGAATTGGCACTAGGTGAAAAAATGGGTTACAAAATCGTGGGGTAAAAATGTAGGAAAAGGAGAAAGAATACTTCTGGGGTTGATGTTGGCACTCTCAAGAGTTAAATGTACAATCTGTACCGTGTGGTTTCCCAATCGGTCTTGTACAACAACGGAACATTTTGGATTCATGCTCCCGACCCGTGTCCAACATTCAATCACACGCTCCCTTGCTATCAACATCGTTTAATGTCATTTAGTGCGAAAAGTAATGTCCAGAGACAGATCAGTGGATGTGCCAGCAGGAGGGAGGCCATTGGTAGAGAGCCTTGTCTCCGCCCCAGAGATGGTGTGTCCTTGGCTCACAGGGCTCAGTGCGCAGCTCCAACTGTGAGGTGTGTGTGTGTGTGTGTGTGTGTGTGTGTGTGTGTGTGTGTGTGTGTGTGTGTGTGTGTGTGTGTGTGTGTGTGTGTGTGTGTGTGTGTGTGTGTGTGTGTGTGTGTGTGTGTGTGTGTGTGTGTGTCTGTGTGTCTGTGTGTCTGTTTCTCGTTTGTTCTTCCTGCTCCGAAGAATGTCGCGCACACACTTGTGTCGTCATACGATCCCTGTGACATCATATATACTGTACTTGATTTTTTTGTCATAGATGCCCCCTCGTCTGCATTTCCCCTCCCACAGTTTGCCTTGCCACAGGTTGTCTATATTAATATTAGCTCCAAACTTATTTTTTAACTTTTTTTTTGCATACTATTGTCTACTATTGTCTACTTCCTACAGTTCCTAGATTATACTATACTTGAGGGTACATTTTGTACATGCGCACGCACGCACGCACACACACACACACACACACACACACACACACACACACACACACACACACACACACACACACACACACACACACACACACACACACACACACACACACACACACACACCATATACACAGACAGACAGATGTAATCACTCGTTGTCTGTTTCACTGCCAAGAGTACTGTAAGTGTCCAGAATCATGTGCTCTTACACAAACACACACAAGCACACACAGACACAAAAGCAACATGCGCATAAACGTACATACTGGGAATAAAAACATGCTGTGAGCCAAGTCCCACCAAGTCCTCTCTCTCTCTCTCTCACAGACACACACACACACACACACACACACTGATGCAGGCTGCCCTGTCTGTGATTGATAAGAATGTCTTCTGAGACATCTATCTGATCGACGCTGACGTTTATCGAGGCTTTAACTGTCAGAATGAAAACAAAGGAACCCTTCCAAGTTTTCTCCGAACCTCCTTTTGTGTTTTGTCTTTCTTCTTGTCTTGTACCCCGTCTGCCCTGTTTTCTCTCATCTCCTCTCCATGTTGACACACCTGCTGTAGGGTTGATTTACCGAGGCTTGGCTGTTTTGCCTTTAACCAACCAACCAACCTCTCTTCTTTTACGTCCCATTCATTGTTCCACGTCGCATCATTATGTGGCTGCCAGGGATAGAAAGCTGGAGTCAAGCCAGGCTTAAACTAATTTATGTAAATAATTTTCAGAAATCTCTGAAATATGCCTATGCTGTATAATGCAGGGCTTGACACTAACACTTGCCCGCTTGCCCGGGGCAAGTAAAAAAAATGGTGGGGCAAGTGAAGACTGCTACCTGGTTGCCCGATCAGGCAAGTGTGCAACTTAGTGCGCTATAACACAACACAAGATAAATTTGTCTTGAAGGTGGTCATTGCGACCTGGGCTAATTAAGATGATGAAACCAAATGGACCCGCAAGGGTCCATTTGGTTTCATTTTTATGTTCTCAAGAGTTACATCTGGTTAACCAACTTAGCTGGGGACCACCTGGAACCCTCTCAGGGACCACGTGTTTTACAACCCCTGGTTTAAAGCACCCAACTAGGAAGTAAATTTAAATGCAAAATTTACAATATATTTTTGGGGGCAAGTGGGGCAAGTAGAACCTGACTTGCACTTGCCCGATGGGCAAGTGCCTCGGAGACCTTAGTGTCAACCCTTGTAATGTATGTATAGAGCAGAGCACGGATCCTCACCCTGTAGACTGCAGGAAAGCATTTGGGACCCCAAATAATTGTCAAAGCACTAACATTTGATTGATAATATGTGGTATACATAAGTTAATGTAAAACTATTGATTATGCCCAAATACTATTGCCCCTGTACACTGGTTAATCCCAATGTGTTGTAACAAGATATGCACATGCACACACTCTACAGTGGTGGAACTTGCGCACAGACCAACAGCGCGTGCACCAAATCTCGCCGTGCTCGATCCTGATTGGTGGAAGCCCGCCTCCTTCCTGATTGGTTGAAGGCTTTGTCCCTCAAAGCCCTAAAATGAAACTTGGGTTTTTTGATAATGATAATACTCTAGTAAAATTTTCTCAGTTAGAATGTGAAACGTATGCTATGTAGCTTTGGTGATGAACGGTCCGGTGGTTTGCAAGATAGAGAGACTGCTAGACTGCTAGAGACTGCTAGTTTGACCCCTGTGGTCATTGTGAGCCGTTGTGAGTTGAGTTGTGACATATGGCCAAGTCGGCGTGTATACTCAAGAGCGTTTGACCTTTTAACCTCCTAGCCTCGCTTGTCGCTCCGTCATCTCGTCTGCTCATTCGTCTCCGGACCCGTCGGCCTGTCTGACCCCTCTCTCTGTCACTCTCCAGTTGCTTTTTTTTTATAACCCTGCCGGCCGCCATGCAGGCCAGTGGTATTTGTCTCCATCCATGATTCTGTCTGAGAATAAATGTAATTGAATGGATTGTGTTCGTTCCACTGTCCAAGTGAGCTTTCACTCATGTGACAGAACATTTCGCCATTCATAGTCCAATAACCTAAGAACCGTAACCGGTTCGAACCCAGGCTCTCCCAGAGTTAATTTCAATGTGACTCTGAGCAAGACACTGAACTCAAAATTGCTCCTGATGTGCTTGTTTTGCCATGCATGGTTTCCGCTGCCACCAGTGCATGAATGTGTGTGTGAATGGGTGAATGTGATGTATGGGATGCACAATCTATGTAAAAAATGTGCTATATAAATGCACCACTTACCATTTATAATGTACATCATATACAAACGTTATTATTGATATCAAACTATTTTTGTTGTTTTTGCTGATGTTGTTTTTTGCCTGGCTCCGCAAGCACTGCGGTTCATCTCCATTATACAGGCTGACTAAAAAGCTGAATAACTCTAGATCGAGAGATCTCTCTGTGGTTTGGATAAAACACCCTGCATGTTTGGTGGATTCGGAGAGCAACAATGGCACCAGACTCCAACTGACATTGATGCTCACTTTTCATGTCCTCCTCTCCCTCTCTTGGCAGAGACGAAGGCAGGAACCGGTCGAGAAGCAGATCCTGAGATGGAAGTGGGGATGGATAGGACACACGCTGAGAAAACCAGTATCCAGCACCACACGCCAGGCCATGACCTGGAATCCACAGGGGAAGCGGAACAGAGGCAACCCAAAAACACCTGGAGGCGGGACACTGAGGCGGAGTTAAATCAGCTGGCAGGAAGAAGAAAGGACAGCCCAGGACCGTGTTGGGTGGAGAAGAGTCGTGGATGGGCCTAAGTAAGTCCTCTCCTCTCCTCTCCCCACAGTGGGGGGATTTTGTGTTTTCACATCGCCCATACGTGCATACAAGAATCTGCGTGCAATTGTGTATGCACTGTACTTTCAATGCATGTAGGCGTGCATGCATTGCAGGATGCATTTCTGCAAGAGGACAAGCTATGTTTATATTTATCCGTGTGTGCATGTGATAGTGTGTGCACACTGCACAGTCTGCATTTGATCAACAATACAGCGTTGTTCTGTTCCTTCTCTGTGAACTGGACTGGTCTTTTCCATTGTCATAAATCGAGTGTGTGAAGCAGATATTCGTTGCATCACAGACTCGGTTGCCCTTTTTGGCATCGTCATCCTGGTTTGATATATGACAGATTATCATCTGTGCTGTGTTGTGACACAGCTTTCCTTTGTCACATATCCACCATATAAACAAGCTGGCTTAGTGACAGGTTTAGTAATGATCTCATGGCATGAACCAAGTGCATGTGTGTACGTGCGTGCGTGTGTGCATGCGTACTGAGTGATTATCCACCATCTGTCATCTGTTCGTAAATGATGTGACAGACAGCCTCTATAAATAAGGCACCACAACATGGTTACAAAATACAAACACTCAACTAATAATGAGAGTAATCAAACTTCAACTCTTTATGAACCCTCAGCGTGTGCGCTCTTGTATTGTTGACCACCTAAATCGAGACCAAGACAATTATGGACTTGGTCAACACGAGATCAAGTTGAGACTAGCACCTAGAGGGGTCGGATCCAAGACCAAAACCTAGAGGGGTCGAGACCAAGACCAAAACCTAGAGGGGTCGAGACCGAGGCCGAAGCCTAGAGGGGTCGAGGCCAAAAAGCCAATTTTTGATTGTTCTGTAGTAATAGTACAACATAACACATTACAGACATGTTAGTTGTTACTGTACAATACTGTCGGTTTGCAGACTGCTAGTGATATGGGCAACAGCTGCCTTTATGAATGGGCTCCTCGGCCCACACAATGGATATAAAACATTTCCTTTACATTGTCTCGTCTCGAGTGGTCTTGGTGGCGAAAGAGATCCGAGACCTTTGTTCTGAGATTGTGTCGAGACCAGAACAAATTGAAGGTGAGACCAAGACAAGACCACGAGACAAATGAAGTGCAGAGTGGCGAGAATGAGACAAGACCAAGACAATTGAGGGCGAGACAAAAACAAGATCGAGACAACGAAAATTTGTCTTGAGACTGGTCCGAGACGAGACAATGTCTTGAGAACTACATCACTAGTGCGTGCGTGCGTGCACGCACGTACTATGTGTTTGTTGTGGACAGAAGTGACCGCAACAATCTAACACTGAAAAAAGAAGTGGGTAGAAACATACACAAAACAATTGCATGACCCCCACGAGGCGTCGATGCTCCCGCGTGTCTGATACTAAACGATAATGAAAGCCTCTTTGCAGGCTGTGAGAAATGAAAGCGAACGGCCGGGGAAGAATAATACGGTCATCAGGAAATATGCAATGTGATGTTAAGTGGCGGTCGTAAAAAACAAGATTGAAGGGATAAAGCATTTTCACAGTTCGTCCTTAAAACGTCAACTTGCGGTAATAATTCACGACTAGTAAACATGTCAGTTTCAACTTCTTACTACATCAGTAATATACCTTAGATATAATTAAAAAAGTTCTCCATTTTGTGGTTGCTAGAAATGGAAAAAAAACAAGGCGTAGACTACAACAAGGCGTATTTTACCATCAACTACAGACCGGTTCATACTGTACATGCAAAAGACTGCATAGACTGCATGCCCAGTCTACTGCTTTAGTGGCTGGATTGACTGTTGGGGGAGGTAGCAGATCACTAGTTCTTCTTCTTTTTGCCTATTTTCTCATGCCCTCATGTTTATACAACCTGACGCTTCTTTAAAGAAACTATTTGTCATAGGTCGGTTTAATGGACAGATTGATACGTCCGCGATTCACTGTAGTTGCAGCCGCCATGTTTGTTGTTTGCCACTCTAGCTGTTGCACTGTTGAGTGACGGCGCTGCTGGCCAATCAGCTGCATCTGTTCGGCTTTGTCTTTACACCAACCTCCAACTCCCACTCTCATTGCTTAAATACTGTACATCTTATCTTGGTACCGAAGGGAATTAGAGGTTGTCAATAGAAGGCCAGACCAAGAGGGCTGCATCGATGGGTCTGCACCAGGATAATTTCTCCTGCTTCTGCTCCTCAGCCTTCTCCCCATTTAGCTCACATCTCCTCATCTCTCCCCCCATGTACACACACACAAAGGCACACACACACACACACACACACACACACACACACACGTGCACGCACGCCACCTCCTGCAATCTGCATCCTCACTTAACCTGAGACACAACCCCCATTATACAGTACAGTATCTCCTCCCATATTGTTATTAAAGCAGGCCTGGGAACCACATTAGTGTAATTCACAAGGACTTCACACACCTCATCACATTGGACGCTGCACTCCAAAGTAAGCATTAAGACATTTCCTCTGCTGGCATCCAGCATTAACACACCAGTATAGCTGGACAGCCTTCGAGCTCCACAAGGTCTATAGTGTGTTTGACTTGCAACAAAACGGTTGCTAGAATAGCCTGATGTTATAACGTTACCATGGTTGTAAAATATTATTACGGGTGGATACTGTATCTGTCTTGGGAGGGAAATCGTTCCCTGAAAAAATATATTTATTGCATTTTTATACCCAGTGAGGCTTACTGTATCACTTAAGGCCTATATTTTATTGAAGAGGTCAAAGGGGAAATAACATCATTTTTTTCTTTTTAGTGTTTTTGGTGCACCCATGTGGGTTTTCTATCCCCACAAATTATCTAGTTTGAACATTTAGTCCTTCATATCATATAGGAGCTTTAATGTAAATTTCTCTCAGGAACAGCTCATTTGATTTTGGCCTCATAATGATGTCATCAATGCACCCCGCTTTGTATAATTCATCCTCTCCTTCAGCCTTCAGTTCCAAAATTTAAACAAGTCTGGTTTTATCTAGCAACAATATTATAATGACTCTACTATAAAATATCCTCCATATCAGCGCCGCCACCACCTTGTGGTACTGCAGCTAAACTGTCCATAAAGAAATGACAAGGACTGGTTATATTAGTGGCGATCGAGGCTCAAACCATTAGAAATAAGCCTGAGGGACATATACAATATGATATAAAAATGTTTTTTTGCACTTTTTTTTTGCACAAAAATTTCCAAAATAATTTTGGATAAGACACTTTTTTTCTAAAAGGGCTATTGTTCTGTTGCACTTTCCTCCACTGTGTAATGTCACCCTAGTTCACGTGAGATAATTATATCAATATATATAACCACTATAGATCACTAGTAGTATAGATATTTGATAATATCAAGATACAATACTTCATACATTCAGTATTATGCTTCTGGCACAACGTATAGAACATACCTTATCATTTGAGCCCAGGCTTGTATTGTATGACCTATAATTTCATATACAATCCATAAACCTTTCTAAATGGGTTACTGAGCCGGATTACATTTACACCTGGCAATAAAATGGCTTCCCGGTATATTGTACACAATGAAATCAAATCTGTCTTTCCCATCAAAAACGGATCATTGGGCATGGAACATTTCTCCCAGTATTTCCATTGTTTAGTTTTAGAAAGATAACCAGCACTTTTGAGAGTTACATTCCCAGTGTTGTTTGTATTTATTTTTGACATGGTACTATCTCCAGTGTTAAGCTTTAAATTGCAGTAGCGCTTAAGATCTATTTTATATTTTTGTTTTTGTGATCGTGCTGTAGCAAAAAAGTAGCTGACAACAACATGTCAGATGCAGAGTTGCTATTTTTAACGGACGGATTTAGTCACCAGACTCAGTGTACTTAACTATTACGTAGTAGTGCTCTGTGCCTCTAGAAAGAGCATTGGAAAAGTATCCAAGTGTGCACATTTCTTTTGTTCACCTTCGCGCACGTCATGTTGTGGTCTTGGCGACGTAGCAGGGAAACACTTCATCACTTACAGCAATGACGAAAGCACCTTTGACAACTCTCATAGACGCCCATAGTGAACTTTGACCTGTGTCAGCTGATGTGCAGACACTGATTGGGTAAGTGTGAGGTCAGTCCGACCGCAGGCGAGCTAAAGTTATCATACATCCTGTCAAACTGAGGGAGTGTGTGTGTGTGTGTGTGTGTGTGTGTGTGTGTGTGTGTGTGTGTGTGTGTGTGTGTGTGTGTGTGTGCGTGTGCGTGTGCGTGCAGCCTGTCAAACCGAGAGAGTGTCTGTGTATGTGTCTTGTGTGTGCACGTGTGTGCAGTTTAGCCTGTGCATGTCTAAGTTTGTGCTTGTGCCTGCGTGTGCACCAGTGTGCACCACTGTGCACAGCTGTGCCCACGTTACCTTACATTCCTTCCATACCAGACCTTGAGGTGGTGGCGGCAGGGGAGGATTGGGTGATAGATACAGTGCCTGGAGTGCATTAATGAGGAAAAAGAGGATAGAGATTTACTTAACGACTAAACTACCTCACCATAGATTTGCATTTTAAATGTATGACGATCCTCTGTGGTGATGAGCTGCCACAGGCTCAGGGTTGACGTGCTAGTTCAGATAGTTCAGATTTTTAAGCTAAGTTAAGCTGTATGAAATACTTCTAGTAGTAGTTCTAGTCTAGTAATAGTTTTGGTCATTTTGTGTGGGTCCCTGGGCCACGCAATAAAAGTAAATGAATCCAAAAAAACAAATGTCCTTTGTATTGTTGACCCATTTCTAAAATATTTGCACATCCTTCATTGATTTTTGCCCCCTCTAAGGGAACTATGTTTTTTGTGTGCATATCACTACGCCCAAAAAAGTAGTTCCATGTGATGGGGGGGGGGGTCAAAAATGAATGAAGGATGTCCTAATATTTTCGAAATAATTCAACAGTACAAATTACATTAGTTTTGTGGATTAATGTACTTTTACTGCGTGGCCCTAGGGACCTGCACAAAACTACTTAATATTGACCAAAACCAGAGCAGAACTCACACCAAAGGACTCTGGACATCAATTAATGCAGTTGACACCACTATATTATTTGCAAGTATTTCATACAACGTAACTTCTGAACTATCCCTTTGACATAAAAGTGTTGGGTTAAATTGATAAACTGTGATATTATCAAACATTGCGATACATACCGGTATATCTAACATCTCAGACCTCTTATGCTGTATTTTAACCGTTTTAATAATTATGTTATACCTGATAGATATACAAGCTTGTTGTGCCCTTGCAGTTTTGCTATTTTGCAAAGATGCAAAAACTTGCATACATTCGTAAATGCATGTATAATCTCTCCAAAAGAAACCCCCACACGATCTGGAGACATTGTCACTTATCCCTCAGTCATTTCATTCAGATATTTATGGCAGATTTTGAGGTCCTGCAGTGATTGACGGCAGCACATGCGAGTGGTGAAACGAATGGTTGTGTACCCATAAAACAACAGTACAAGAGTAAGTCAGAACTGATTTACAATCTAGCCTGAATCAGATCTGTCACCTCAAGATAGAAGATCTGATTGTTCTAATAGGTTACATGACTCATTTAAACGTCTAATAGGTTACATGACTCATTTAAACGAATCAGATTCCAAGCTCAATGTAGCTCAGATCTGATTCAGGCTGGATTTGGCTAAATCCACACACACACACACACACACACACACACACACACACACACACACACACACACACACACACACACACACACACACACACACACACACACACACACACACACACACACACACACAGTGATCATTTGCGAGCACCCTTATAGCGTTCACATTAAAATTACGGTCAAGTTCAGTTCCTCAGAACATGTTTTAAATTACTTTTGGAGTGGATTTGGACTGAGGCTGATGGTCGGTGGAGATGCCACTGTCCGACTGGGCACCGGGGTCACTGAGTTGGCTGTGCCACGGGGGAGGGTGAGCGTGAGGAGCAGTAGGGGGAGACGGAGGAGGTCCTACACGCCTGCATCCCGGCGAGACCGCATTGCTGTCGGTTCCGGCAGAGGCTCGCGGGACCAGTCGATCCTGAAGGCAGAGCCGTCCTTTAATCGGTCTTGCAGAAGCAGCTTCAGCACATTCTCTGTGCGATCCTTATCCTCCTCTGTCTCGCAGACAAGGAAGCACCGTCGTACAAACTCCTTCATGGCCGGGGGCCAGTTTGGGGGTGACATTTCTCTTGCAAAAGCTTGTGGTGACGATAAACGACGTGCCGCCTCCAGGTCCGGTAAAGGCTCACGAGACCAGTCGATGTCGTAGGCGGAGCCGTTTTTTAATCTGTCCTGAAGAAGAACCTTCAGCACCTTCTCCGTGCAATCCTTATCCTCTTCCGTCTCACAGACAAGGAAGCAACGTCGTACGAACTCCCTCATGGCCGGGGGCCAGTTTGGGGGTGGCATTTCTCTTGCAAAAGCTTGCGGTGGCCAGTGCCTAAAAAGTTTAGCATACTGACGATGACGGAATATATACATGACATTTCCATATTTGGGCATGAGTGAGAGATACACGCACAGATCTAGATCAGCACTCGGTAGAGTGCATACTTGCGCGTTGCACACAAGTAGGCCATGGCCTACTCAAACCGGACACACTACATGGATCTCCATATACAGTATAAAGATTTGTTCCTCCTCCTCCTCCTGCTCCTTGAGTGTATTCCTACCTGTGTGGCTGCCCTGCAAACAAATGTCAGTCAATTGATTTAGAGTGCCCTTCAGGCCACACTCCTCTTCATAGCAAAAACAACTGAATGCTCTGTCGCCATCGGGGTGATGGTCCCCTCTTAAATCAAAGCTTTGGAAAGCGTTCTCTCTCTCTCTTCCCATTTTCCTTTCTTCTGCTCGTCACTTTTTCCTACTCTCATGGGTTTCGTATTCTCCCTCTTGCTTTTTTGTCACTGCTGCCCCCCACTGTCTCCTCTCTGTGTCCTCCTCCTCTCATCACTTTTTCCTGTCCTTGTGGTTTTCTCCTCTGTCTCTGTCTCTGTCATTACACCCTCAATTTATTTTGCTCATTTTGCGAGACGTTTGCGAAAGCTTCAGAAAGCTCTGCGGAACGTACAGCGAGGCGTTTCACAGCCCAGCGGTTGTGAAAAATGTTCCCCCTCGAAAGTGTTTTTCGCAACAAGCCTTTCCGCACTTACTCAGGGAAACAGCGGGGGATCTTCCTCGATCACGATGACGACCTAGAGCGTGGCTAATGTGGAAAGCATTTTCATTATTCACTCACTGCCAAGGATGGCTCTACAAAGGACAATCAGCCGACTGTGTCCTCCTTGATGTGTGACAACTGTGACACACCGTGATGATGACGTCGGCCTGCCCCAAGGATTTTTAAATGAAAGTATATATAAGCAATAAATCTCAGAATTGTAATATTTTTTTTCTTTGACTTCTTTATCTTAGACCATTTCATTATTAGATCACTTCCGGAAATATCTAGTATCTCTGACAACCATAGGAGCCGCAGTGGTCCTTCATAGATAGTCCTCCACCTCCACCGGTCCTCACTTTTTCCTTAATCAGAGGCAGCTCAGCAAGGCTCTTCCTAATTGGTTAAGAAATACACCCGCTGGGACTATTTGTTAGCCAATGACAATGCTTAAGAAGATTAATGGTCATTTTGATCTCCATGTTTGGCTGTTTTGTTTCCCAAATCCAGCCTGTAATGGTGGACAAAAGCAAAATAAATCTTTAGTTTTGGGGCTGTGGGGCTAAAATGTCATCAAATGGTGGTCTGTGACTCAAATTCTGAATAAATAGTGGGCCCTGGTATCAAAAAGGTTTAAAAACCATATAGTGAATAATTTCCTTGCTGATCGTTGGTTCTTTGAATGAAAGAAATTGAAGCCCATTCAGATTTTATAACCCACTGAAGCCCTTTGTAAGCATACTCTTCGTATGCCAGATAGCAACAAAAAGGCCGAACTACAAGCTCAGAACATGCCCAACAGTATATATCCTCCACATCAGTGTTTTTTTTTTTCCATACCAGGGCCCACTATTTATTCAGCATTTGATGACATTTTAGCCCCACAGACCCCAAACTAAATTTCTTTTATTCACAATACCAGGCTGGATTTCAGAAACAAAATAGTCAAACATACAGACCAAACCATTAATCTTCTACATTCTCTAGTTGTGTAGACTTATTAGGCTAATTCAGAGGATGAATATTTTAACTCTTGAAAGTGTAAACAAGTGTAAACATGTGAAACGAAATGGACCCGCAAGGGTCCATTCGGTTGGACCTGGTCCTGGGATCTGGTTAACCGACTTTCCATTTAGACTGGGGGCCACCTGGAATCCTCTCAGGGAGCACTGGTGGTCCCCGGACCACCTGTCGAAAACCCCTGCTCCACATTCATTCCACATCACCAGTTGGAACAGCATTGTAACATGAGGGAGGTTTGAAAGCCTGAGGCCTCCACCACTCTGCTATGACCCTGTGAGTCAGTGTGGGTGATTTACTGGTCTGTTGTCGAGGAAGAGGAAAATGGCTGCCGGTGAAGATCATATCGGGTCCACCCCATAACTGACACTTATTAAGACTCGACAGGTCCTCTGCTCTGGGGGGCTGTCTCCAGTGTTGCCATATTTGCTTATCATATGTGACTTTTGAGCTTGTTTTTCTCACAAATGCTCTCATACACACAAACACAAATTTTCCTGTAAAGTTGCTTGTACTTGTACTTGTACTATAATTGCGGGTCACTTTTCGTTTGTCAATTGTGTTTGCTTATTTGGGCTTGCTTCCTAAAGCTGTTTAAAGGTAATGGTGTGTACAAGTGTGGACCCGCAAGGGTCCATTTGGTTTGGCTCACACGGAGGGTGATGTACAGTAACAGTCTTCACCCTGACCCAAGACAGGTCTAGTTCTCTCTTTGTGTTCATATTGTCCATTTTGTATCTCTTTATGTGCTTGTAGATTCCCCATCTCCATTGCTTTCAATAATAGAGTAAGTTATGGATAACTACTTTTTACCCAAAAGAAAATAGTGACCCCATTCCCTCCAAAAGACGTCTCGCCATCAGTGTGTTCAAGGGGTAGATAATTAGCAGGGTTTTTGGCATCATCTCTGACACAGGGAGAGGAGCAGACCTAGGGAAAACAGCTATATGGGAAGACGACAGGGGCTGGACTTACTGGAAAGACAGTTAAACACTCAACCACTGCCAAACCTGGCGTAAGTCCCTATTTTGGTCTTTGGGGCATGTCATTACAGGAGGAAATCTCTGAGTGTGTGTCTGGTCCGTTGTCTATTGTTCGAATACGGTTGGCCAATTAAGCAGTGTGTCATAGGCCTGAAAGCAGTGGTTTTCAACCTTTTTTGGTATCAGGGCCCACAATTTATTCAGCATTTGAGCCACGGACCACCATTTGATCACATTTTAGCCCCACAGACCCCAAAACGAAAGACTTCTTTTCCTTTTGTCCACAATTCCAGACTGGATTGGGGAAACAAAACAGTCAAACCTAGATCAAAATGACCATTAATCTTCAGTTGTGTAGACTTGGGCTAATTCGCATGATGAATATTTTTGGTTTCATGTTTAGAGTGTAAACATGAAACCAAATGGAGCTGCAAGGATCAATTTGGTTTATTGTTTACCCTCTCAAAGAGTTACATCTGGTTACTCGCCGTCATTTAGCCTGGGGACCATCTGAAACCCTCTCAGGTCCGGGGACTGGTGACATTTAGAAGATTTAGAACACTTTCCTGGTGGTCTTTATGTGTGTAATGCGTAGTTTTAGATGTGTTAGATGTTAGCAGTGAACCCACTGTCTCTGATGTCATGGACACCATGACATCGACTACAATTCCGACAGTTCTTTTGTATGCTACAACTCCTTGTGGTTAAGGGGAGGGTCTTACTGTGAGACAGGCACAGTGGTTAGTGCTGTCGTTTCACAGCAAGAAGGCCCTAGGTCCAATTCCCATTAGGGACGCTGCTGTGGGTGCTGGTGGTGTGTCTCCTCCTCCGCGTCATCAGTGCCCATACCTGAGGCGGGGTTCGCGAAAGCACATTTCTGGGTGTCTTCCACGCTCTACATCCAACCAGTGCAACTCCCGCCTGTCAAGTGAAAATTAAGCAGCTTGGACTCCCCAGCATCGAAGGAAGCATAAGGCAAGTCCACCCCCCCCCCCCCCCCCGAGGGTGTGTAGAGCCCAGGATCACACAAGAGTTGTGCCCCTACGGGGCACAGGTCTCCACCGTCCGACTCAGCTATGAGATCTATGACGTCATCATTACATCACAAACGGGACGGAATGAGGGGGTACACCGGGACGGAATTACGGGGTGCGTTCCAGAGTCCCCACCTTACGGTGGAGACAACAATTAGGAATTGGCACTGGGTGGAAAAATGTGCTACAAAATCGTGGGCTAAAAAATTAAGAAAATAGAAGGAGATTCTAAGGTTCTCCTCTCCCTCTCGATCTGTTTTCCTCCTCTGTGTATGTCCCACAATATGTTGGTGTTTGTCTTGTTTCCCAATGTGTCAGAGGATGGTAAAAGCCTCGCTGCAGTACCATGTACAGTAAAAAATAGCAAACGGTCTTGTTGCTTTCTGTAGAACATTGTCATGTGGTCCTGTGATCTACAGCATTGGCTGCTTCTTCTTACACTATAACTGTGGCTGTTCGCCACACAATGCAGGGCTGAACTTCAATGCACCCAATTTATATTCTATTTTGACCCAATAAAACCGGGGAAAGCATCTGTTTTTCCCACACATATTCTTTGCATTTCGTGAATTCAACGTAACCGTTGTGGCTGTCCACGGCTTCTAGAGTAGCTCTGCCTGAAGACCAGAAGCCTCCAAGAGATCTGGGTTCGAATCCCGTTGGCGACTGTGTGTGTGTGCGTGTGCGTGTGCGTGTGCGTGTGCGTGTGTGCGTGTGTGTGTGCGCGCGCATGGGAGAGTGTGTGACCCTCTGGAGTTTGCCTGCTGTGTTGATGGGAAAACATAGTAAATCCTGTTTGAGCATACCACATCCGCCTGTCATGGAAAGACAAAGACACACACACACACACAGACACACACACACACACACACACACTTTCTGGGTCGTTCTTTGTACATGACAGAAAAACATCCAGTATTCGGTAGGGTACATGCTGAATCAAATGGAACACAGTAAGACATGGTAATTACACACACGCACACGCACACGCACACACACACACACACACACACACTAGTGTTATAGTCAAGACCACCTAAATCGAGACCAAGAACTACAGTAGGTGGGTCGAGACCAAAGCGCTCCCACTACCTTAGGGCAGTGGTTTTCAACCTTTTTGATCCCAGGGCCCACCATTTATTCAGTATTTAAGCCACGGACCACCATTTGAGTACATTTTAGCCCCACAGACCCGCAAAACTAAAGATTTATTTTTTCTTCTGTCCATGACTGTTAATCTTATAGTTGTGTAGACTTGGACTAATTCACACGATGAATATTTTAACTCTTGAGAGTGTAGAAATGAAGCTGAATGGACCCGCAAGGGTCCATTTGGTTTCATTTCTACACGCTCAAAATCTGGCCAAAGTTCTTGTGTGTGTGTGTGTGTGTGTGTGTGTGTGTGTGTGTGTGTGCGTGTGCGTGTGTCAATCAGGGGCGGATATAACATTTCCCAATTGGGGGGGGCAGGAGAAAATGGTATGGGTGTGGCTTTGCGCCACGGCCGATGAAGCCGCACCCATACCATTTTCATTTATTAGTCAAGTAAAGCATCAATAATAACATCAGCTGTTGTTGAAGTTGCAACAGACACGCAGCATGCATAAAGCTAAAGGTCTGACTTAGAGAGTTTTCCGTTTTCAATGATGAAATGCTGGTTGGTTTAGTGGTGACACAGCTGTAGTTAGTTATAAGCACTTTAATTTGAAATATCTTGTTTTGCATGCCATCATGTTTGGTGGGGCAGACTGGGCATTTAGGGGGAAATTGCCCCCCCATGCCTAGATCCGCCCCTCGTGTCAATGGGTTACTGCCATGGTGCACATGGTAAAGCACTTTGAGGGAAAATCTATTAGAGAAGCACAGACCACGGCGTTTGCCACATAATTAGACTGAACAGCACATTTCAGAACAAAGCCACACTCTGCTACAAACCTTCCCCCAAAGCCATAAACAAACCTGTCATATCAGCAGCAATAAAGTGAAAACACATACGTCACCTAATTAGACTCACACTCCTTCCATTTCCTTCCTCAGCTGAGCGATGCCTCCTCTACTCTCACTGCGAGTCGTTAACACCAGTGTACCGCAGGGGCGGATCTAGACATAGATCCCCCTAAATGCCCAGTTTGCCCCACCAAACATGATGGCATTCAAAACAACCCAAGATATTTCAGTGCTTATATTTCCGGTAAAAGTATTTGAAACACTACTGAAAATGGTATGGGTGCGGCAGAAGAAAATGGTAAGGGGGGGAAGCTGCCCCCCTTACCATTTTCTTCTGCCCCCCCAATTGGGAAATGTTACATCCGCCCCTGGTGTACTGTAATCTGGTGCTGTGATTCTCAATCTTTTTTTTTAAAGAAACTATTTCATAACCATCAGGCCACAGGCTCTGAATACCTCTCTCTAGTAGGAGAGCCACCGCAATGCCACAGAAGCCGAGGGCTCAGGCTGGGTGATCTTGGTGATAGCAGCAAATATTCAAACGAGAACTTTAAAAGGATCCCTGTCTAATAAGATAAACATTATACTTTCCCTATAACTAAAATAAACAAATGAAAACACAAATCTTACTTCTTTCATAAATAGAGAATATTTCACTCAACAGGAACTGTTCCTGGCGCAGGATGATGATGTCATGATGATGTGTGATCCAGCTCTATGAAATATATGGATGAACATGCTCATGTGACATCATCATTCTGCGACCGGAGCTGATCCTATTGTGTGAAAGATTCTGTATTTATGAAAGAAATAAAGTATTGAAGGTGTTTTTATCTGCAAATTTTAGTTATAGAATGCAAGTATAGTGTTTTAAGGCATATTTGTCTTGTTAGCCAGGGATCCTTTTAAAGCGCACATGACATGGGTTCCTAAATTTGTTTATATACTTACTATACTATAATACTTCATATCATATTGTATATGTCCTTCAAGGCTATTTCTAATGGGGGGGGGGCTGATATGGAGGATGTTTTATAGTAGAGAAATTATAATGCTGATGCTAGATAAAACCAGGCTTGTTTAAATTCAGTGTCAACTTGGAAAATCCTCAACGGTGGACATTATAATCAAAGTGGAAATGCAAATTTGGAACTGAAGACTGAAGAAGAGGAGGAATTGTACAAAGCAAAGTGCATTGATGACATCATTATGAGACCAAAATCAAACAAGCTGTTCCTGAGAGCAATTTACTTTAAAGTTCCTCTATGATATGAAAGACTGATTGTTCAAACTTGATAATTTGTGGGGATGGAAAACACACGTGGGATCACCAAAAACACCAACAAATTAAAAAAAATAATAATTTCATGTTTCCCCATTTCCCCATTAATGCCGAAGTGGAGATTATTCCATGTGAACAGCAGTTGAACATGGGTCAATTGGGATATCTCATATAGTTATATACAGTTTGAATTACTGACAGAATGAGAGAATAGTAAGATTGCAGTTTGCTTCCCGACTAAAACGCACTTAGCTGTGAACCCCCTGGGACCCTCTCAAGGACCCCGGGGGGTCCCCAGACCTCATATTGAGAGCCAGTAACCTGCAGCTCTAAAACCATATGCCTGGCAGTCTAAACATTGCCCCTCAGCTGTCAGGGACACCCAAACAAGGGTGCTCTGCAGATGGATGATGATCCTGCCTAAGTTCACCCTGTGCGGTTTTATTTCTTTTCTGACACACGTCACTACATACAGTAAGTCTCTCACATGTACAGTACAATGGCATAATCCCATTCTGTCTCTCAGAACCGGGCTGTTATGACCACAACGCTCCCCCTCGCTGTCCAGAAAAGCTGAGGATGAACTCCCTCGGTCTAGTGCCGGCCAACAACCGCTGCACATCGGCAACAAACACTCCACATCCTCTCTTGTGAAGCATCGACCAGAGGAGAAACGACAATGACTTAGAGTAAAGAGGAGGACTCCCATCTTCTATAGCAGTGGTTTTCAACCTTTTTGATGCCAGGGCCCACCATTTATTCAGCATTTGGGCCACAGACCACCGGCACCATTTGAGGACATTTTAGCCCCACAGACCCCAAAACTAAAGATTGCTTTCGGCTGGATTTGGGGGAAAAACAGGCATACGTACAGACCAAAATGACCATTAATCTTCTAGTTGTGTTAAGATGATGACTATTTTAACTCTTGAGAGCGTGAAAATGAAACCAAATGGCCCCGCAAGGGTCCATTTGGTTTCATTTTAACGCTCTCAGGAGTTACATCTGGTTAACCAACTTAGCTGGGGACCTCCTGGAACCCTCTCAAGGACCACTGGTGGTCCCTGGACCACTGGTTGAAAATTCCTGTTCTATAGTGCCACATATTGTTGTAGTTCTCGAGACATTGTCTCATCTCGATACCAGTCTCAAGACAAATTTTCATTGTCTCGGTCTTGTTTTTGCCTCGCCTTCAAATTGTCTCGTCTTGATCTCGACCCCCGGAGTGCCGTGGTTGTCTCGGTCTCGTTTTGGTCTCGACCCCCCTAGGTCTTGGTCTCGATTTAGGTGGTCTTGACTACAACACTGGTGCTACAACACAACTCATACATTGACAGTTGGTGGCATAGCGCGTTCTGTGTGCGGCAGACCACATCCTATATTTGAACCAAAAGAGTATAGGGAAAGAGACAGGGGTTTTGGCAATACAGCGCTCAAAAGAATACATGTGTTCTTCTTTACTGGACATGCCAATATCCCACTCTATATATAGAATACGACACAACAAAGTGATCTTGTCTATTTAATGGATTGCCAGGTCTTTTTTCGCTGACAGGCCGTGGAAAGCAAGCTGAAATAAAACATGAAGAATTGTAGCCAAGTGTTGAAGTCAAGTGAGCCAATGTCCAGTGTTTCCAAAATGACTCAATAGTACAAGTCTAAATGACCATGTAAAATTGATGTTCTCTTTTTGTTTTGTTTGTTTGCAGTGAAGGAGATGCCAGTTGAGGACAAGGCAAAGGCCAGGAGCAGGGGGAGAGGAGCGTTGGCTGTTTAGCTGACATAATGGAAAGCAGATATGTCTGTAAAGAGGTAATTAAACCCCACTGCACAATGGCGTCAGAGCTCATAAACGCTGCAAGAAAAAGTTTTACCTCTTAACTTCTCTCTTTCCTCTTCTGACTTCATCCAAAACCGTCAACTGTATTATTGTACTATTGGTGCATTATTGGTGGATGTTAGGCACAATGCCTGTGTCATTCACATGCTGTCCATGTCAAACACTAATTAGACCCTGCAGGAATCTGCAGGAAAGAAGTTGATATTCCACGGAGCACATTTGAATCAGAATCTGAATCTGAATCTGCCGTGGATAATTTTTGATTCCACTGCATTCCATGGCTTAAAAGTGACACTGCGGTATCAGTGATAACGGACTGCTGTGAGTGATGCAAGTCCAGGGGTGCCTCAGCCTCACAATTGAGATTTTGATATTTTGTAATTTATCCATGGCACTTAAGTTTAATCACGTAACCTCAAGACCACTGACTAGTCTAGGGATTCTTTTTTAGCCTACAGTACAGCCTATAGTGTATCAAATCTGTAGTCTGAAAGGATCATTCCAAGGATCAATATATCTCTGATAGATTGCCATATAGAACCTGCTCTAAAAGCACCAATTTGATATTTTGGGCAATGTAATATATTATTTTACACCTTTTTCGGCATCAACGAAAAGGTGTTGGTGGCACAAATCATGTGAGTGGTCGTGCAAATTAAAATTGATAAAGAAAGTAGGCACTTGGCAAAGGACTAGGCACTAAGCCACATAGATGTGGTCACTCACACAATCCTCTGACAAAATGGATTGTTCCGTTCAGTTGGAACTAATGAAGGGCCACGTTTTTGTTTTCTCTCAAATGGACACTACTTTGAAATTAAATGTTTCACCTGGTTTTATGACGGGTGCCCTTTCTGCATCATAATACTCTTAAGTGCGGATCCTTGACCTCTACCCTCTTACTACTAGCATTCTAGCATCATGTTCAGGGGTGTACTTGTACATCAAGCTGCCATCTGCTAAAATATACCCTACATGCCACACCATCACAAATGTTGGTGTGACAATTTCCAACGTTAGTGTTATGGTTATGTAAACAGAATGCGAGTGGACCCCTGGGGTCTGGGGACCCCTCAGGGTTCCTTGAGGGAGTTCCAGTTAAATTATTTAGTTTGGAACCAAATGGACCCTTATGGCTCTGTAAGTAACTGAGACCCCTTTTCCACCGGGTAAACCATGAGCCAGACCTAAGATTGGAACATTTATTAATACATATATTAAATTGTTTATTGATCCAATATAAGAGAATTAATATACGATTTCAGTATAATGCCTAATTTGCATATTTAAAAAAATACTTGTAATACAATAAATCATTGTCTGTGCAAGTAATCAATTGGGGAAGTTTCATGTCGATAACAATATAATATAGTCATGGTTTTGCAACCGATTTTGGAGCTCTGGCTCCCAGACTAAAAACCAAAAAGAACTGAATCCGTCCCAGCTGGTACAGAAAAGAGGCCTCAAAGTATACAATGGAACCAAATGGACCTGTCCATTTGCATGTGTACAATGCAGAGTTAAATTAGCATTGATGCTGCAATTGAAATTTCACGGTCCAATGCAGCTTGGACTCCTCATGCATTGAAGGAAGCATGAGACCTGTCCACTGCCTCCCCAGGTTGGCGGAGGGTGTGTAGAGCCCGGAATCACATTAGGAATTGGCACTGGATGAACAATGGGTTCCAAAATTGTGGGATTAAAAAAAAAAAACAAAAGAAAACGTTTGTGAACCACTGCTATGACACTGTCCTGAGGTTCTCCCTCTGTGAGCCTGTATAGCCTTGAGGGGGGGGGGCTGTGTGTAGGGGTTACGAGGGGCATCATAGCCAGGGAGAGGCAAAGGGCCTGACCCCCTCATGTCACGCTCTAATTATGATTGTCATGTTGATGGAGAGGAAAGAGACTGGAAAATTAGTGAGCCAACATAAATTTCACTGATAGGTACTAGGTGTGTGTGTGTGTGTGTGTGTGTGTGTGTGTGTGTGTGTGTGTGTGTGTGTGTGTGTGTGTGTGTGTGTGTGTGTGTGTGTGTGTGTGTGTGTGTGTGTGTGTGTGTGTGTGTGTGTGTGTGTGTGTGTGTGTGTGTGTGTGTGTGTGTGTGTGTGTGTGTGTGTGTGTGGGGACCAGTTGTGGACCAGCTGAAGAATCAAAGTAGAAGCAACGTAGAGGGGAAAAAGGCAAAAGCTATAGCTATATACAGTGTTGTAGTGGTACTTTTAGAAGTGGGGGGACGCCTCTTAAAGGGGAATTCCACCCATTTTCATTTTTTTTTCTGGTTCCATTTGTACACTCTCAGAAAAAAGGAAACTCATTAACATGGTGAAACACATCTTGATGATGTCATCAAGATGTATTTCACCATCTAATGATTTTTTTCAGACCCAAAAATATTTTAGATGTAAGAAGTAGGGGGACGCCGTCCCGCTGCGTCCCCCTCCACTACACCCCTGGCTATAAATCTATTTTGAGTTTTGGCAAAAAGGTACGTGCCTCTATTACATTTAACTTCACATGTTTTGGCAGAAATTGGTACTGGAGTGAGTGCGTGCGTGTAAGTGCATGTAATGCTCATTGCTCATCGCTGTGTATAGTCACGTGACACATGCACGCGTGCACGTGCGTGCGTGTATGTGTGTTGTGGAGGAGAATGCAGATTATGGAATGGAGAGCAGTGAGTTATTTCTTCTTGGGGCGAACGGAAACCATTGTTTAAGTCGTAGCTCTTGTCTTGTAAGTGTTTGGCATTGTGGGAACGCTGCGGTTTGGGAGTCGCAATGCTGACAGAAACATACATATACATATACATACACACATAAAATGAGTGGGGGGGGGTGTAGAGCAAAGAGAGAAAACAAGACCAGCTCAAAGTATAGGAGATGGGAGGCAGGAGAGAAAAGGATAAACAACAGGAAGTTTGTCAAAATGCATTGAGTTAAGTTCTTTTTGGCAGCGGCAGGCTTCCTAATAAACAGGCACGAGAACTTCGGAGATGAAAGGGTTGCCAAGAGATCAGATAGCCAATCAGATAGCCGGTACAAAAAATATCCCAAGGCTCAGTGGTTGGCGAACAATTCTGCAGAAATAATAAATTATAAAAGGCTTTCAGAGCTAAAGGTAATGGAGAGTTTTTAGCCAAAAATCAAAAGAGATATACTGTATAGCTATATTTTTTGCCTTTTCCCCATCTACGTTGCTTTTCTTTGATCAGACACTCATGGGGAAAGGGGTTGTGTGGGGTGAGGCAGCGTTTTAGCCAATCACAGCACAGCAGTCTCCAGGAGTTTCATAACAAGCCAATAGAGTGGAGGTGAAGTGGAGTTAGATTCTGTTTTTAAACAATCTGTTTACAAACACAGTGTTTGTACAAAGTTGCCTCTATTACCTTTAAAGGGGAATTCTACCCATTTTCAAATTTTTCCTGAGAGGATACAAATGTGAACCAAATGGACCCTAGCCGGTCCATTTGGTTCCATTTGTACCCTCTCAGGAAAAAGGGGTCTGAAAGAAAAATCATTAACATGGTGAAATACATCTTGATGATGTCATCAGAAGTATTTCACCATGTTAATGATTTCTTTCAGATCTCCATTTTTAAGAAATACAGAATCGGGGGAACTCTTCATGTCCACACAACATCTCTAAGGTATATTAATGACATATTAAAATGTTGAAAATGGGTGGAGCCCTTTAACTGGGCATTGAGGATCTCACTGTTTAAGAGACCAAAATGACGGGCAGCTATGCGAGAGGGAAAAGGAGATGAATCAGGAGGGAAGAGACGTAAAAAAATCACCTCAATAGACATGAAGAGGAGATGGACATCTCTTCCTTCCATGGCCTCCATTCGTCTTGGTCACACTTGTGTGCTGGTTCAGTGTGTTGTGTCGCCCTGGGCCCAGCCTGCCTGACTGTAGGAATTTACAGTGCAGATTGTCTGCTAATAAAACCCATGGGGAGGCGCAGGTCTTCTTTAAAGGGGAACGTCTGTGGGTCTACATCCATCACACACACACACACACACACACACACACACACACACACACACACACACACACACACACACACACACACACACACCCCCACACACACACCCCCCCCCCCCCACACACACACACACACACACACACACACACACACACACACAAATAAATATAAGCACATAAATTTGAAATATCTTGTTTTGCATGGCATTGTGTTTGGGGGGGCAGTCTGGGTATTTAGGGGGGCATTGCCCCCCCATGCCCATGCCTAGTTCCGCCCCTGACACACACACACACACACACACATCTTGCAGGATCGCATGTGTGCACGAGGCACAAGTGTTCTCACAGACGCACAAAACGTTGTTAGCAAAATAACTACCGCTGCATTTTTTTACTACTTCCATTGCAATACTGCACAAGCAGCTGTGACTTCTCTTGCACAAACGCGTTTCATATATTGGCGATGACATATAATAATCGCACATTAGATATTGTTCAGCACGCACATGTGTGCACTCACACACACACATTCGGGTAGGCATGGAATCACATATTCACGGATGCAGGCGCAGTGTATACTCACACTTACAGACACGCACACAAATGGCAAAGAAGTGCCTTCTTTCAAGGTTCAAGGTTTTTTATTTGTCACTCCAGTGTATGTCAGGACATATACAGGGATGAAATAGCGTTTCCATTTTCCACAGTGCAATAGACAAGACAGTGTAGTAAGACAAAAGTCAAGACAATAGACAGTGCAATAAGACAAAGTCGAGACAATAGACAGTGCAATAAGACAAGGTCGAGACAATATATGGACGAGACAACAATAGTGCAGCAGACCAGTAAAGTGCAAACTGTACATCTAACTTGAGGTGAAGGTGCTTAGCTAAAAGTGGCAGCTAACATGGAGCTAACAGACAGGACATATATACAACTACTAGAAACTACTGCTAGAGACTGCAGTATGCTACAGCTAGAAACTACAACTAGAAATCTAAAGCTATATACGAGATTACATAGCTGCAACTAAACAACAGCTAACAACAACTAACAAACAACTAACAACAACACATAGCTTACTA